>JABWIB010012000.1:0-15862 GCA_016617825.1 Platyplectrum ornatum | reverse complement strand
GCAGAACACAAGAAACTGAGCTGAGCCGGAATGATTGTATTCTGCATTATGCATTCATATCATTTTATTGCTTACATTATCATTTTAGTTGATGCTAGAGTTCCCAAACTGCGCCTAGGCTTCATTGTGATGCTGTGACCCTGTCATTTGGGCGCCGCAGAATGTTTTTTTTTTTTACGTGGTGTTTTTACTTGTATAGGAGCTACACAAGATTTCAACCTGTAGCATTTNTGTCGTTACTTAGATAGTATGCTCTCTTGACTCAAAAACCTAAACAATGGGACTGCTTGGTAATTATTTTGTCTTAGGGGTGCCTTGTAAAAATATGGAGACCTCAAGGGTGTTTCGAACTGAGAATTTGGAAACCATTGCTAGAGCCAAGTCTGTTAATTTTAAGATTTGGTTTTGTTGGCAATATTACTGCTATATATATNTNTATATATATTATGATNGCACATTTTATTTGGTTTCTGCATCTTTGTTAGATAAGTATTAGAGTGGTTAGATAATTTTATGGTTTGCATACTAATTTACATATTAACTTTTGTTTTTCTTCAGCTTGAAACACCATGGCTGGGGTGTTTCCATACAGACCAGGGGTTCCCCCAATGACTGGTCCCCCAAATGTAACACCTGATTATATGTCAGAAGATAAGTTGCAGGAGAAAGGTAAATAATACTACATTTGGCTTTTACAAATATAGCAAAACGGATGGAATTAGTCTAATCTCCTTGGTCTTTAATTCTTGTTGATGATTTTTTCTTTATTCTGTGTAACAGCTCGGAAATGGCAGCAGCTCCAAGCCAAACGTTATGCAGAGAAGAGAAAGTTTGGGTTTGTGGATGCTCAGAAGGAGGACATGCCTCCAGAACATGTCCGCAAAATCATCCGTGACCACGGTGACATGACNAACAGAAAATTTCGGCATGATAAGAGAGTGTACCTTGGGTAAGTGTTCGTAATAATTTCTTTGGGCATTAGGATACATTATTATTATAAAGGATACATTATTATAATTTACAAAATCTTTTTTTACAGAGCTTTGAAGTATATGCCTCATGCTGTCCTGAAGCTATTGGAAAACATGCCCATGCCTTGGGAGCAGATCCGTGATGTACCAGTGNTGTATCACATCACAGGTGCCATCTCATTTGTCAGTGAGATCCCCTGGGTTATTGAACCTGTCTACATAGCACAATGGGGGTAAGGAATTTTGTAGTTTGTGAGTGAAAAGTTTACTTATATTAAGTTTAAGAATTTAGCAGCGTTACGCACAGCATAAAGTAGAATCTAGTGAACATTATATAAAGGATGATGGTTTTTAATTATTTATCCTTCCTTCCATTAAAANCATAAAGGTCAATGTGGATCATGATGAGACGAGAGAAGAGAGACAGGCGGCATTTCAAAAGGATGAGGTTTCCTCCCTTTGATGATGAAGAGCCGCCGCTGGATTATGCAGATAACATCCTTGATGTGGAGCCACTGGAGGCAATCCAACTGGAATTGGATAACGAGGAAGATGCTCCAGTCATGGACTGGTTCTATGACCATCAGCCACTGAGAGACAACAGAAAGTAAGGCTCATTGCATGTTCCTTTTAATGTAATAAAATTAAGATATTTAAGATGTTTTTGGTTTTTTTACTTTTATGTTGGTTTCTGAACAGACTATTAATAGTGATTGTGCTGTATTTGCAGATATGTAAATGGAACAACATACCAGCGCTGGCAGTTTACACTTCCAATGATGTCTACTCTGTACCGTTTGGCCAATCAGCTGCTCACAGATCTTGTAGATGACAACTATTTTTACTTGTTTGACNTGAAAGCCTTTTTTACTTCCAAGGCTTTAAACATGGCAATTCCTGGTGGGCCGAAATTTGAGCCTTTGGTTCGAGACATCAATTTGCAGTAAGTATGAGACGGTTGTTTTGTATTTAAAACNGATTGATCTGATTTTGGTCGTACAAAGCATTTTTTTTTCTACTTGTAGGGATGAAGATTGGAATGAATTTAATGATATCAACAAAATCATTATTCGGCAGCCTATTCGTACTGAGTACAAGATTGCTTTTCCTTATCTGTACAACAATCTTCCCCATCATGTGCACCTCACATGGTAAGAGACATACATGATCCAGATTACTGTTTAAGTGCAGTGGACATGCTGCTAATTTATTATAATTTTTAAATCTTATTCCAGGTACCATACACCAAATGTGGTGTTCATTAAAACAGAGGATCCTGATCTGCCAGCCTTCTATTTTGATCCACTGATTAACCCAATTTCCCACAGACACTCTGTAAAGGTGAGTTCTCTTGACCTTCAGGACTTTTTTTCTTTACATTTAATTTTCAGTGGAATGTTGTTGGGTTATTTTTCATTTTTGTTAATACCTAAACCTTCTTTTTAATTCTGGTTGCAATCCTCCTCTTAGAGTCAAGAACCTTTGCCAGAAGATGATGAAGAGTTTGAGTTGCCAGAATATGTAGAGCCTTTCCTTAAGGANACACCTTTATATACAGACAACACTGCTAATGGAATTGCCTTGCTCTGGGCTCCTCGTCCATTTAATTTAAGGTCTGGAAGAACTAGGAGAGCTGTTGACATACCCCTGGTAAAGAACTGGTAAGTGTGTTTTGTCATGGCAGTCTGAGGTTTACAANCTTACATAGAGAACTTTACTGACCCTATGAAATACTTTCTTGCCTAGGTACCGGGAGCATTGCCCTGCAGGTCAACCAGTTAAAGTAAGAGTGTCGTACCAAAAACTTCTGAAGTATTANGTGCTCAATGCCCTAAAACACAGACCACCCAAAGCTCAGAAAAAGAGGTATATAGACTATAGATTCTTTTAAAATGATGATTCACTTGGACTTTTTGAAATAATAAATTGACTTTTACCTTCCAGGTATCTTTTCCGGTCATTTAAAGCCACAAAGTTCTTTCAGTCCACAAANCTTGACTGGGTGGAGGTTGGTCTACAAGTGTGTCGTCAGGGATACAACATGTTGAATTTGCTNATCCACAGAAAGAACCTGAATTACCTTCATTTGGACTATAATTTTAACCTCAAGCCTGTAAAAACACTAACCACAAAGGTAAATAAAAAAAAACAAAACATTTGTGTAGCAATTAATTCAATTGTCATACACATATAGTGTGTGGCTAATATTTATAAGTGGATAGAAATGTTTAGTCGTTACGTTAAATAGTCTTCAATCTTTTACATTATAATTGCTTTGTAATTGCTACGCTAACCCTTTTCCTCTTTCTCCAAAACATAGGAACGTAAGAAGTCTCGGTTTGGAAATGCCTTCCACTTGTGCCGAGAAGTTTTACGATTAACCAAGTTGGTGGTAGACAGTCATGTTCAGTACAGGCTTGGAAATGTGGATGCTTTTCAGGTAACGCGTTAACTTCATATTTTTATTATCTTCCACATTGGAAAGTTTTATTAAATTTGATTCGGGGTATAATGCTCAATATCATTTGTTTTTGTTTAGCTGTCAGATGGTCTGCAATACATCTTTGCTCATGTGGGACAGTTGACCGGAATGTACAGATACAAGTACAAACTTATGAGACAGATACGAATGTGTAAAGACTTGAAACATCTCATCTACTACAGATTCAATACAGTAAGTCCTTGATATACTTTGTTTTTAGCACCAAATTTGCACACGAAGTTGTGAGACATTTTATTACAATTAATTTACTCCTATTCATTAATCAGGGTCCAGTAGGGAAGGGACCAGGCTGTGGCTTTTGGGCAGCTGGGTGGAGAGTCTGGCTGTTCTTCATGCGTGGCATCACCCCTTTGTTGGAGAGGTGGCTGGGAAACCTGCTGGCCAGGCAGTTTGAAGGTTGGTAATGCAGCTGTGGTTCTAAGCGTATGAGACTGACCCGTCTTTATAAAAGGTTTTGTAACGTTGCTTGCTTTTTGTTTCCTTCTTTCAGGTCGTCATTCCAAAGGTGTAGCCAAAACTGTGACCAAGCAGAGAGTAGAGTCTCATTTTGATCTGGAGCTTCGTGCAGCNGTCATGCATGACATTCTGGATATGATGCCTGAAGGCATAAAACAGAACAAAGCCAGGACAATTCTGCAACATTTGAGTGAAGCCTGGAGATGCTGGAAGGCAAACATTCCCTGGAAAGTGAGTACAAGCTGTTATGTATAAATCTTCTTTGTTGCATTACATNGGAAACTTCTTAGTCAGGCCTAGTTCTTCAAATGTAAATATTTTCATATTGCTGATAGTTTCCTTTAACNTTTTTTCTTTTGATTTATCAAAGGTACCCGGTCTCCCCACCCCTATTGAGAACATGATTCTTCGGTACGTGAAGGCAAAAGCTGACTGGTGGACAAACACTGCCCATTACAACAGAGAACGTATTCGTCGTGGTGCAACTGTGGACAAAACAGTGTGCAAGAAGAACTTGGGCCGTCTGACCCGACTGTACCTCAAGGCTGAACAAGAGAGACAGCACAACTATCTAAAGGTAACAAATAGTTCTTGATATCTTTAAACACCAACATAATGTTTTCAGTCCNTGTAAGCTGTCTATTCTTTGTAGGACGGGCCATACATTACTGCTGAAGAGGCTGTAGCTGTGTACACCACCACCGTTCACTGGCTGGAAAGTAGGAGGTTCTCTCCCATTCCATTCCCTCCTCTATCATACAAGCATGATACCAAACTGCTCATCCTGGCCCTGGAGAGATTGAAAGAGGCATACAGGTAANGGTTGTGTAGATAAGTTTTGTGGCATATAAGATTTATATACAAATGGTTATGTAGTTGTCCTTGCATGTCACTATGTTCTCCATTCTTAATGCATTGATATTTTCAAAATGTTTATGCACAAGTAACTAACTTGGCTAGGTCTAAAACTATTCTACTGGTCTTCTTAGAAAAGGGGTAGACAACCNGCGGCTCTCCACATGGTGTCAAAGTACACATACCAGCATGCTTTGTCACGTATCAACTGTTAAAGAATGCTGGTATTTTTGAAGGCTAGAGTTTAGAAGCAATAACATACATAATTCTGTTACCCGATTAAGGTCCTTTTGCAATATGCACTTTTTTCCCCACACAATTCACATCTATAACTGGTTGCTTAAAGGTGTTAAAATTGGGCTGAAAATATTGTTCACATTTTTAATGAAAACTTTTTTTCTCCAATGTTTTCAGTGTAAAGTCCCGTCTCAATCAGTCCCAGAGAGAAGAATTGGGGTTAATTGAACAAGCTTATGACAATCCTCATGAAGCCTTGTCCAGGATCAAGCGTCACTTACTCACGCAGAGAGCCTTCAAGGAGGTAATCATTTTGTCGCTTTAGTAAATTAGGTTTCCTTGCTACTGTTTAATCTTTTGAGGAAACTAACTTTGTTGTGTTCAGGTTGGAATTGAATTCATGGATNTGTACAGTCACCTGGTCCCTGTTTATGATGTTGAGCCTCTTGAGAAGATTACTGACGCTTACCTGGATCAATACTTGTGGTATGAGGCAGACAAGAGACGTCTGTTCCCTCCATGGATCAAACCTGCAGATACTGAGCCACCGCCATTGTTGGTGTATAAGTGGTGTCAAGGTAAGATGCATGTTCTTGGTTGCACACNCAAAATAGTTTACTATAGAATCTAAAGATGTAAAAATAAATTATTGGTACCATGGTAACTTGTTCATTTGGATGTTTAGGGCTTTCTTCAGAAATTGATGTATTTAAGAAGCATTCAAATGGACTTTATAGCTGTCCTTTGTCTTGCTGCAGAGCTTTGTTTGGCCAGACTAGCAATTTTATAATCTGTATTTTTCTGGACTTTCAAACACATTTTATCTTTGTNTTTTACAGGCGTTAACAACCTGCAGGATGTGTGGGACACCACTGAGGGCGAATGTAATGTGATGCTGGAGTCCCGCTTTGAGAAAATGTATGAGAAGATTGATTTGACATTGTTGAATCGTCTGCTGCGTTTGATTGTTGATCACAATATTGCTGATTACATGACAGCAAAGAATAACGTGGTGATTAACTACAAGGTAAAGTTGTGTAATTTGTTTTACAACTATTAATAACTCTTAATGTGGTATTCTGTTTTGGGGTTTTCCCTTACTTTGTTCTTGGTTTTTATATATAATTTTGTTTTTTCCAGGACATGAACCACACAAACTCGTATGGCATCATTCGTGGGTTACAGTTTGCTTCATTCATTGTCCAGTACTATGGGCTGGTGATGGACTTGTTGGTCCTGGGTCTTCACAGAGCCAGTGAGATGGCTGGACCACCACAAATGCCAAACGATTTCTTGAGTTTCCAGGATGTGGCCACTGAAGCTACTCACCCAATCCGGTTGTACTGCAGATACATCGATCGCATTCACATCTTTTTCCGGTAAGTAAACATCCTGTGCTGGGTTGATTGTAGGAGGGAATTATAAAAGATAAGGTTTATGACTATTATTACTTTCACAGATTTTCAGCTGATGAGGCTCGTGATCTTATTCAGAGATACCTTACAGAACATCCAGATCCCAATAATGAAAATATTGTNGGTTACAACAACAAGAAATGCTGGCCAAGAGATGCCAGGATGCGGCTCATGAAACATGATGTCAATCTGTAAGTTGCTTTTTGTTTTGGATTTCATGTTTTAACTTTCAGTTAAGACAATGGACCCGATTCGAATACATGCAATGATGAAGTTTGTGTTTTCACATCTTGTAAAAATACTTAACACATGGTGACATCTTTGTAAACCACTTTACTCCATTTTAAACATTTCACTGTTTCTGCATATTTCCATAGGCTAATAAATGTTCATATTTAGTGACAAAAATATGAGCCAAATTCATTTCGCTTTAAATATTTTGTTGTATATTTTATTCTTAGGGGTCGTGCTGTGTTTTGGGATATAAAAAACCGCCTTCCCCGTTCAGTGACAACTGTGCAGTGGGAGAACAGCTTTGTGTCTGTGTACAGCAAAGACAATCCCAATTTGCTGTTCAATATGTGTGGTTTTGAATGCCGCATTCTTCCCAAGTGTCGTACNAGCTATGAAGAATTCACTCATAAGGATGGTGTCTGGAATCTGCAGAATGAAGTATGTAAATGGCTGATAATGGGTTCTCTTCTGTGTNGACCGGGAAATGTTGCTGCTTTATTTCTCTTGATGTGGAGATGGCCATAGGCTTATTGGGATATCGTTTTTCCTTTACAGGTCACCAAAGAAAGAACAGCTCAGTGTTTCTTGCGTGTGGACGATGAGTCCATGCAAAGGTTTCACAACAGAGTTCGTCAGATTCTTATGGCTTCCGGTTCCACTACCTTTACAAAGGTAAATGATCTGTTTACCTAGAGCACACAAATTGGTCTTTGCAAACGTTTAGAGAGAGACAGAAAAAAGAAATAAATGTCTTAAAGGTATTAAGGCCATTTGGGAAGTTTTCATCTGACTTAATTATTGTAATGTTGTCTGATAAATACAATCATAAGACATTTATTTCTTCTCGCTTAGTTTATAGCTTATCTATAGTTTTATTTTCCTGTTGAACATACCAATTTTCTCAGGTTTTAGCTGTTGTTCTTAATTCTTAACTTTATAGGATTATTGTAGTTTACATTTGCTTATATTGCTAGATTAATCTGACCCTTCTGTGCAGAAAATAAATCCGGTATGTGTATGGTCATTGCCGGTCATTGAGGTACTTAATTTTTCTGTGTATTCTGTCTCCTNAGATTGTGAACAAATGGAACACTGCATTGATTGGCCTTATGACCTATTTCCGTGAAGCCGTGGTAAATACTCAGGAGCTTCTTGATCTGTTGGTAAAATGCGAAAACAAAATCCAAACCAGAATAAAGATTGGTCTGAACTCCAAAATGCCAAGTCGTTTCCCGCCTGTGGTTTTCTACACGCCCAAGGAACTTGGAGGTTTAGGCATGTTATCTATGGGACATGTACTGATTCCTCAATCTGACCTCAGGTAAAATGCTTACAAATCACNATTTAATTATATTTGCCACCATTTTATTATAGGCCATAAGCATTGAGTCCCTTGATCTTTATCTTTCNGTGTTTGTGAACAGGTGGTCTAAGCAGACAGACGTTGGCATCACACATTTCCGCTCAGGTATGAGTCACGAGGAGGATCAGCTGATTCCTAACTTGTATCGCTACATCCAGCCATGGGAGAGTGAGTTTATTGACTCTCAGAGAGTCTGGGCTGAATATGCTCTGAAGAGGCAGGAAGCCATTGCCCAAAACAGGTACTCCACTTTCTTTCTTTTTTTTTTTCTTTTCTTTTTTTTTTTCGTCGTCTTTCATTTTTATGTGTTGAACACAGATGACATAAGTGTACTTGTTTTAGACGACTCACCCTTGAAGATTTGGAAGATTCTTGGGATAGGGGTATTCCACGTATCAACACACTGTTTCAGAAAGACAGACACACTCTGGCTTATGATAAGGGATGGAGAGTTCGTACAGATTTCAAACAGTATCAGGTAATAATGAAAGTTTTGTTTTTCTTTTCTTCCCTCCCATCATGTATTAGTAGTGTACTAATACACTTTATTCACAGGTACTGAAACAGAATCCATTCTGGTGGACGCATCAACGCCATGACGGGAAGCTCTGGAATCTGAATAACTACCGCACAGACATGATTCAGGCACTTGGAGGTGTTGAAGGCATTCTAGAGCACACTCTATTTAAAGGCACTTACTTCCCCACATGGGAAGGTCTCTTTTGGTAGGTTTTCAGTTTAAAAGAAACTTACGAAAAATAGAATGATTTTTAAAAAACGCTCCATACTGAATTATCAATTGAAATCTGAATAGTTGGGATGTTGCCCACAACCAATCAGATTAAAGCTCAAATTTTCCGGTATGTAATGTGAAACGGAGTTTACATTTTTTGCTATGGACAACATCCCCACTTTTCAATCTCCCTGCCTAGTAAATTTAGGCCCCTATGCACATAAGTTTTTCTTTTGACATTGTTTATTAGCTCCTAAAAATCAAATTAAATGACCAGACTGTCTGAAATGATCTTGCAGTACACAGATGTTTGTCTGTTATTTTGTGATTAACACTAATTTTATGATGTGTCCAGATTCTCCAGGCATCCTTGCTATAGCACAGATTATTATTATTAGGCACAGGTTGTGCTCTTTTGATTTGTGTCTGCAGGGATGTCTTGAAAATATGGACTGTTAGTTGTCCCTGAGGACGGAGGTTGATTCTGCACTAGAATAAGTAAACCTAATATAGGAAACTATTTTACTTGGTGTTAATGGCATTATTTCATGCTCAATTCTTGTCTTGTTTTTTGTTACCAGGGAAAAAGCCAGCGGCTTTGAAGAATCTATGAAGTGGAAGAAACTGACCAATGCTCAGAGGTCTGGTCTGAACCAGATCCCCAACAGAAGATTCACTCTGTGGTGGTCGCCTACAATCAACAGAGCCAATGTATGTTTTTAGTTAGAGCTTACAAACCCCAACCCTTCTTCTTCTTTTAACAATTATATTTAATGTTTTGTGGGGTTTTTTTTTTTTTCTTTTCTTGTAGGTATATGTTGGATTCCAGGTGCAATTGGATTTGACTGGCATTTTCATGCATGGCAAAATTCCCACATTAAAGATTTCTTTGATCCAGATCTTNAGGGCCCATTTGTGGCAGAAGATCCATGAGAGCATTGTTATGGATTTGTGTCAGGTATGTTACTTTCTTAATTATCCAAATTATTAATTTATTAACTAAATAAATGTTGTGCAATTTTATATATAGTTATCAAGCAGACCAGCTGATACTCGGACTGCCANTTGTATATTGTGTGTGTGCTCACCAATGTGTTTAATTGGTAAGCAGAGTTAATAAGCTTTTTAAAGTATGTGATTTGACCTTNCCTGTACGAATCCTATAAGATGGCAAAGCGACCAAATTGCCTTTCCCGAGGTATAGGTGCTGCAGGGTTTCAGACTGGGGAATCTGGGGAAATCCTGTGTGCCCCTGTGTTGAAGACTTATGGATCCCTTCTATGTTTTAGGTGTTTGACCAAGAGCTGGATGCTCTGGAAATAGAGACTGTTCAGAAGGAGACCATCCACCCTAGGAAGTCCTATAAGATGAACTCATCTTGCGCAGATATCTTGCTGTTTGCTTCCTATAAGTGGAATGTTTCCCGGCCATCTCTGCTTGCTGACTCAAAGTATGTATCCTCTCTTCCNATTTACCTGTTTGACCCTTTGGTCCATACTATATCCTTCTAATGTAATTATGAATGTGGGTGGCTTACATTTGTATTTTTTTTTTCCTGTAGGGATGTGATGGACAGCACTACCACACAGAAATACTGGATTGATATCCAGTTGCGATGGGGTGATTATGACTCTCATGACATTGAGCGATATGCNCGTGCTAAGTTCCTAGACTACACTACTGATAACATGAGTATTTACCCATCACCTACTGGAGTTCTGATCGCTATTGATCTTGCTTATAACCTCCACAGGTAAAGCCAATATAGATTTTTATTTTTATACAGGTTTGATGTTTTTTATGTATGCTGGGTGTAACATGCAGTTTCCTTGTTTGCCTGCAGCGCCTATGGAAACTGGTTCCCAGGAGGGAAGCCTCTGATACAGCAAGCGATGGCCAAGATAATGAAAGCGAACCCAGCCCTTTATGTGCTTCGTGAGCGCATTCGTAAGGGATTGCAACTGTATTCCTCTGAGCCCACTGAACCTTACTTGTCTTCTCAGAACTATGGAGAGCTCTTCTCCAATCAGATCATCTGGTTTGTGGATGATACAAATGTCTACAGAGTAACCATCCACAAGGTACAACTTGTCTCAACTGAGTATTTAATAATAGTTAGCTAATTAATACTGAGCTGATTAGGCATGTGTGTTGATCACTGTTTCTGTCTCTCTTTTAGACTTTTGAAGGTAACTTGACAACCAAGCCCATCAATGGTGCAATCTTCATATTTAACCCCAGGACAGGACAGCTTTTCCTGAAAATTATCCACACCTCTGTATGGGCTGGCCAGAAGCGTTTGGGTCAGGTATGTTTTAAAGCCATATACAAAAACTTATCCTGCAAACATATATAGGACCAGATACACCCCCCTTCTCCACCTCCCTGGTGCTGGATCATATTTCCTGTATTTTAGCAGTCTGCNCATGCATGAAAAATGAATTGGCTAAATAGTCATATTTCTAAAATCAAGAATTTTTGCAACACAAAATTGATTCCTTGTATTTGTTTTTTTTAGTTGGCCAAGTGGAAAACTGCAGAAGAAGTTGCTGCTTTGATCCGTTCGTTGCCAGTAGAGGAGCAGCCTAAGCAAATCATTGTTACTAGGAAGGGCATGTTGGATCCCCTTGAGGTAAGAACAGCAGATTTTTTTTTTTTTTTTTTTTTTAGTTTAAATAAATTGCAGTTCACCATGCCAATTGGTATAAGATGCTTAATCATTTTTTTTTGTGTATCTCTCCTATCCTATTTCAGGTACATTTGCTTGATTTCCCCAATATTGTGATCAAAGGATCTGAACTGCAGCTGCCTTTCCAGGCCTGCCTGAAGGTCGAAAAGTTTGGAGATCTGATCTTAAAGGCCACAGAGCCTCAGATGGTTCTGTTCAATCTCTANGATGACTGGCTGAAGACCATTTCTTCATACACTGTAATTAAACTTTTTTTTTTTTTATCTTAAAACTTTTATTAATTGGTTGCTGTTTACACCTGGACTTGGTGCCACTTGAGTCACTTAATAATTTTTTTTATTTTTTTTCCCCAGGCGTTCTCTCGACTGATTTTGATTCTGAGAGCACTGCATGTAAACAATGACCGTGCAAAGGTAATCCTGAAGCCGGACAAGACCACAATAACTGAGCCTCACCACATTTGGCCCACGCTGACTGATGAGGAATGGATTAAAGTGGAAGTTCAGTTGAAAGATCTTATCTTGGCTGACTATGGAAAGAAGAACAAGTANGTGAAAGGGAGCTAGTTTTTATGGTAGACAAAACCTATATACCATTGTAATATGCAAAAGCTGTGTTATAACTAAATGATTTCCCTTCTCGCTTCCCTTCTCAGTGTGAATGTGGCTTCCCTAACACAGTCTGAGATTAGAGATATCATCCTGGGTATGGAAATCTCGGCCCCATCACAACAGAGACAGCAGATTGCAGAAATTGAAAAGCAAACAAAGGAACAGTCTCAACTCACTGCTACACAGACACGTACAGTCAACAAGCATGGAGATGAGATTATTACTTCCACCACCAGTAACTATGAGACNCAGACCTTCTCCTCCAAGACTGAGTGGCGTGTCAGGTAAATACATGAGACTATGATGTGGATATTGTCATAATCATTACCACTGGTTTCTATATCTGCCATGTGTTGCTGGTCTAGTTTGTGGTTTTGTCACACTTAATATTAGATTTTTCTGATGCATGTTTTGGGATTGTGTATTTGTGGGGTATGATTTAGCATACAATATTATATCTGACTTTATTNCTGACTTATTCTGTTTGATGACAATATTTATATTGCAGAGCGATATCTGCTGCTAATCTTCACCTGCGAACTAATCACATCTATGTGTCNTCTGATGATATCAAGGAGACTGGTTACACCTACATCCTGCCCAAGAATGTGTTGAAGAAGTTTATCTGCATCTCTGACCTCCGAGCACAGGTCAGTTTTAGTTTTATTTGGCTGTAGCTCCTTGTGTAGAATGGGCTTTCCAGTCTTCTGCTGGAATTTTTATTTTTATCAAATAACATGTCTTGCCTCCATGGCTAGATAAACTTTGTAGGCTCTTTATAATAATTNCCTGTTTTGGGATAAGTTACATAAATAACTTCTATCATTGGGTTTTGGTTTGCGTAGGGACTTTTCCATTGGNTGCCTAGGGCAGCATGTTTCAGTTTGGCATCATGTTAAGGTCATTGTGTATTTCTTACATTTGTGCTGTTTTTCTTTACATCTTAATATATGAAGATTGCTGGCTATCTGTATGGTGTAAGCCCACCTGATAATCCTCAAGTAAAGGAAATTCGCTGCATTGTGATGGTGCCACAGTGGGGAACGCACCAGACTGTTCACTTGCCAAGTCAGCTGCCCCAGCATGAATATCTCAAGGTAAATTACACATTTTGTGCCTTCCTGGTTTGGATTGTTCATCTAATACTGTGTTTAGTATTTTAATAAGTGGTGTTACCAAATATGTTTTCGTATTGTATTATTTCAGGCTTTAAAAATGTTTTTATTTCTAGGAAATGGAGCCCTTGGGATGGGTTCACACACAACCAAATGAGTCTCCGCAACTGTCACCACAAGATGTGTCCACTCATGCTAAAGTCATGGCTGACAATCCTGCCTGGGATGGAGAGAAAACCATTATCATAACTTGCAGGTTGGTAGACATTTCATGGTTTCCCACTAATTCGCATTACATTTCTCTGTTGTCATAACTGACATAATACACTGGGAAGATAATGTTTTGCTGACATGCATTGCTCTCAATACTCCCAGCTGGTTGATGGTGTCTAATCTTTTGTTTGGATCATTTGCATAATTTATGATTGGATACTTACGCTGAAGTATTTTGTGTCCTCAGTTTCACCCCTGGTTCCTGCACACTTACTGCTTATAAACTGACACCCAGTGGTTATGAGTGGGGACGGCAGAACACTGATAAAGGCAACAACCCCAAAGGCTACCTTCCATCTCANTATGAGAGAGTGCAGATGCTGCTGTCTGATCGCTTCCTTGGATTTTTCATGGTGCCAGCACAGAGTTCTTGGAACTACAACTTCATGGGTATGTGGCACAATTAGCAATACACAAGACTGGTGCTTCAGAGATTAGGCCTCTCTTATCTAATCTAACAATGTCTCTCTTTATAGGTGTTAGACATGATCCGAACATGAAGTATGAGTTACAGCTGGCTAATCCCAAAGAGTTTTACCATGAAGTTCACCGCCCGTCACACTTCTTGAACTTTGCCTTGTTGCAGGAGGGTGAAGTGTATTCAGCGGACCGTGAAGACCTGTACGCATAGGCACATGGAAAACTTTAGGGTTTCATCACTGTTGATATTCAACATGGGACTTTTTAAAGCGCATGCTACAGAATCGTACAACTCGAGTCTTCTCTCCTGCAGCTGTTGTCTTTTTGCTTCTACAGTGATTTAATTTTTTTGTATTATGTTTTTGGCTTGACTACAGCTTTGTAGAAAATGTAAGGACCTATTTTTTGTCGATATCTTTGTGCATTGTAGCTAACATTGATTTAATAAAAAATTTTTATAAATGTATCTGGGCTGTTATCTGTGTTTTTGTGGCAGGGGGCAGATGTAATAAGATTGCATTAGAGCTTATCTTTTATTTAGGATGNGTATGTTGGACGGTTATGTGGCAGGCAAATGAACCAGTTCAATTGGAAGGTGTGTGCCATGTTTTATATATTGACATTCATTTCAGAATTGATTCTCTCTGGAGGTTTGTCCACATAATGGTGTTCATGCCATGTCACAACCTCTTTACCAGTAAATACTAGTAATCTTTACAAAAATAGATCTTCACATGTAATGCCCAATACTAAAAACCCTAAAAATATGGGCCTACTATACTTCTGATGTATGGTGTGTAAGTAATAGTGGATCATTTCAAACCATATCTGCAGCAGGGTAATAGAGAAACCAATGTAGATCACACAGACACAAGTTCAGGCTCTTGTTACATTTTGTAAACAAGGTGTTTTCATATATGGCATTGATGATATTTGTAAAATGAGACTTGCACACAGGTAAGATATTGCCTGGAATGGAGCTTGTCTAGTGCAGGAGAGTTTTAAATTCTTTTAAATTGATTGGTCTAGAAGTGACTTATGTTAACATAGTGTAACCTCCTCTGTTGTGCCGGTCATCTTAACCTTCTGCAGATATGATTTTATGGTGGGTATGGAATAGCCAGTCCATAAGGGAGCATCCAGTCTGGACAGAAAAATTGCATGACATGGAGGTATCAGAAATGTGCAGGAGATAGATAACCAGTAGCTCTGTCTTGATGTACCATATGTCCCATCTTTAATATACGGTTATTATACTTTAAGAGAATATGAAAGCTGCAGATATTGGAAGCAGTAAAGCAGTCCTTATACACAGTATGTTGTGGCTGATGACCGAATGATAAATCACATGAACTGAAGCTGCCATATTTCAGTGCAGCACAAATAAGATACATGCTGAAATATGTCCANTGGTGTGTGTGTTTATTGGTCACAAACATCTCTAGCATCCTCTGAGTTATAATCTGTCTAAATTAAGTACATCTAGAAATGTTACATGTTATGATTAAAATGATGTACACAGCAATTACAGTTTAAGCTCCATTTTGCATGAGCAGTCCTGTATTCATAGCTGCCTTCTATAATGCACTTCATGCTCTGGATACCTCTTCCCACAGTAATCTCTTACCATCTGGCCCTTGTATCTATAAATAATACTTGTTACTTACTTATACCACAGTGTGCACACTGGCAGCAGGGGATGACTTGTCAGGATATATACTGGAGTGGCATAATCGCAGATTTGGTTATTTCTTTCAAGCACTCCATATTCCCAGAGAACCTCAGTGAGTCTCCCCACANTACACCATGGCGCTGCTCCCTGATATAGTTCTAGTATTATTCCATTATTGAGTTTGTACAAAAACAATCTCCCCCTGCATTATAGCCTCAACTGTTTCGTCTGCTTGAAGCCAGGAACACACCATGNAAATTGCATTGTGGCCCACATGCTTCCAGACTTTTGAAGCTACCACCCCATCTAATAGGA
>JABWIB010011998.1:5556-16016 GCA_016617825.1 Platyplectrum ornatum | reverse complement strand
AGAACTCTTAAAAATTTTGGTGGCAACAATGTACATGGATAACTTCATACCTGGGAATGAGGATAATCCCTCAGTCATACCAGAATTCATGTCCGTAGCGAGTTTTGGCCCCATCTCACCAAGTGTTCAGGTCATAAGAAGTTACGCAATTGACTTATACACACCAGGCAATGATAACAGATGGGGTGGTGATGTTAAGACCATCAATGTTAGAAAAGGGTATATTATAGACGGCTTCCAGGTTATTTATACCAATGGCTTTGGAACATTTGTAGGAAACCCTAGTGGTGGATCAGTCCATGAGTTCCAATTACAAAATAGACGAGCCAAATCCCTAAAAGTTTGTTTTAGCAACTGTAATACAGTTGAACTAACCATAGACTTCTCAGATGGGACTTCAACAGGGCCTCTAGGAAATCCTGACAGATGGGATGTTACATGTGTTAAAACGGGAGGGATAGACACTTATGGTCTGTACAATGTCCGTATAGCTGAAGGTGGCTGTGTCAATGGACTGTATCAGATAGAGTTAGACTACAAAGCCTACCCCACCAAACCTTCTGAAATCGACTCACGGGATCATTACCTTCTGAACCTTGCTGATAAAAGGTTCAAATACCGTTCAGTAAGAGAGGATGCGAATGTTCACTGCTGCCGTGAAACCTTCTGATGTATAAGTGTCTAAAGGGTGACATCAGTTCTTTGTGAATTTCCAATCACAAATATAAAATGTAAGCCATGATATAATAAATGTATAAAGAGTGGAAAACATTATCTGACCCCAAATTTTTCGTGCTTTATTCTTCTCAGAGAGGGCGGCACCTCTTGGCTGATTGGGTATCTGTACAGTGACATTCTCTACAAATAATTATTGTGATGTGCATTACTATACGCTTTTCTTTACACCCTGCTGTATTATCATTTTTTGTTATATACTCTAATTTGTATGGACTCTAATTTGTATGGTATGTAACAAAATGGGGAGAAGTTAATAAAATAANTACCATGTAAAATCTTGGTTTAAAACATATCAAGAATAAGTAGCTCTCTCAGCGGGGTACATAGCCACATGCAGAGTTCCAGAAGCCGAAACACCAATGTTTGCGACCGTGAAGGCAATCTCCACTTGTGGCAAAACGAACCGCCGCTGCCTCGTGTGGTGTGTTTGTTAGTCTCCATCCCTAAGCGTTTCTTCTCTAAGGACTTCGTCAGGGGGCGTGGTGGAGACATGCCGCCAGAGTTTAAATACTGATCAAACACCAGTGCCCGGATTGCCAGCAATCACAATAATAAAAACTGCAACATGCCTCAGAATCCAAAAGCACTATAAAAACCTCAGCATACATATAGAAAATAGCCATACAACTTATCAGATTATTCAGATACAATATATAGAGAGAATACAATATATATATATATAAAGAACATTGCAAAATGGCAAGCAATTACAGTACGGTCATAAACACTCTCCTATTAATACAAATACCCTCCTAGTAATACAAATAGAAAACAAACAGAAAATAGAAGGAAAAAAGTTCTTTGCACTACAAAATATTGTGGATGCACATACACTCAGTAAAACGATCTTTAACATATCATGGGTTAACTGACTCTCTAACACAAATATGACAATGCCGGGAGAAAGATACTGATCTCCAAAACAGGATTTTTATAAAACCTCCAATTTAGCTTACAAAAACGGTACTAAATCAAACCCCTCATTTAAGCCTTTTGGCNCAACTGTATCTAGAGTGAGGATCCAATAAGTTTCTNTTTGGGAGAGTTTTTGTTGTATATCACCTCCTCTTTTGTTTGCAGTAACCACTTCTATCACCTTTGCTTTAAGACCAATATTTTGAGCACCATGTACCTGCATAAAATGTAGAGGTATACTATGATTGGTGATCTTATTTTTTATATTTCTGAGATGCTCCAGAATGCGGGTTTTAAAAGATCTCTTTGTCTTTCCCACATATCTAAGGCCACAGGGGCACTCCAACAAATAGACCACAAAAGTGGTATTACAGTTAGCATAGGCTTGAATTTTGAATTTTTTTGAATTGTCATAAGTGTAAAAACATTTTTTCTCTAGGTGGCAGTGCTTGCAAACCTTGCATGTGCCACAAGGAAAAAACCCACTGTTCCCAGCTTACTCCCACCCACAGCTGGGAGTAAGCTGGGAACCACTAAAGATTTAACCATCTTCGCCCTTCTATATAGAATATCAGGTTTTATCAGGTATATATGGGCCCAGAATAGAATCCATTTTCAGGATGTCCCAGTATTTACCTAGAGTTTTCCTAATTTGACAACCATCACTGTTATATCCCGTTACAAATGGGCAGAAGATTTTTTTGTTATTATTATCGCTTTTATTCTCCCCCCTTGTTTTATTCTTATAGTTCAACAGACCTCGTCGATCCACTTCTTTTTCTCTCTGTGCACTAGTATCAACCAATGATTTTCGCTCCAAGAATCTCTCTTTATGTATTGTGGAGATCTTGTCAAAATCCTCAGTACTAGAGCAGTTCCTCCGCAGCCTAATGAATTGGGAATACGGTATATTGGATTTCCACTGCTGGAGGTGACAGCTTCTATAATCTAAATAGCTATTTGCATCTACGCTTTTTAGAAAAGTTGAAGTGTGTACCTGACCATTTTGGGTGTCACCGTCCGGTAAGAGGTCTAAAAACTCGATGGAATGCCCTCCAAATTTGGCCATGGATGATAGGCCGTAAGAATTTTCATTCAAGGATTTAACAAATTCAAAGAAAGAGTCTTCAGACCCTGCCCAGATCAGTAAGATATCGTCTATATAGCGACGATAATATTTAAGCGGGAGACTATCCCACTGGGCATACACGTATTCTCGCTCCCCGCTTCCCATATATAAATTGGCGAAGCTGGGAGCAAAAATCGTGCCCATTGCAGTACCCGAGATCTGCAAATAAAAAGCATCCAAAAATAAGAATATAATTAGCCTCTAGAACAAATATGGCACACTCCACCACAAATTTTCTTAAGTTCTCCGTAACTTCCTTATCTGCTGCTAATACCTCTTCCAACACCCGTAGACCATGTTCATGGGGAATTGAAGTATATAGTGCGGAAACATCGATGGAACACCAGTTAAACCCTTCATGTCATTCCAGATTCTCTAACGACAATAGAACTTGCGTAGAGTCTTGTAGGAAAGATTTCAGTTTCGGGACATGGATTTTAATGTACGAGTCTATAAACTCTGAGACTCGAGATGTTATCGAATCTATGCCCGAAACAACCAGGGGGGCGAGTTTGATGTTTGTGCAGCTTCAGGAGGTGGTAGAAAGTTGCCAACCTCGGGGTCCTATCATCAAATAAGAGTACTCCTCCCAACTAAGACAATTGTCTTTTTTACCAGTATTCAAAAGATGTTCTAACCTCAAAATTAACTCAGAGGTAGGATCTGTGTCTAATTTTTTGTAAAACGCCTTGTCCCCTAAGAGTCTAAGGGCTTCTTCCACGTAGAAATCTCTCTCTAACATCAATATCGTGAGCTTTGGATAAAATTTGGCCCGTTTATGGCCACGACCGAAATCCCCCAACGGCTACTAAATGGTGGGAAACCTAAACAAACGACATCGGTGATCAATTGGATTTTCCGATTGATCACATTGTTTGTTTAGAAAAAAAAAACCTAAAAAAGAAATAAAGTAAATAAAAATACACTTACCCGTCTGATGTCTTCGCAGGGCACCACAGCGGTGCCCAGCACTTTCTCCCTGTGCTGCGGCGTCTCTCCTGCACACGGAGAGGACGCTGTATGTGTGTGACGCCGTCACGTATATACAGCATCCTCTCCGTGCAAGACGGAGAAGCCACAGCACAGGGAGAAGGTGCTGGGCCTTTCTTTTTTTGGGGGGTATTTTTTTTCCCCCCATAGGCCATCATGGGAACGAAGTCGTTCAGTGGATGGCCTGCAAACAGGGTGATTTTCCCTAGGGAAAATCACCCCGTTTGTCGGTGCCGATTATCCACGGGAATGAAGTGCTGTTAAGTTGTATCATAACATACTGGCTGTTTCTCTTATCATAAGGGTGTGATTGAAGAGTAAGTTTAACAATATTACGATGGTCTTGTTCAACTAGTGAGTCCCTCTTTCCCTGCCAAAATGCTGCCACAGTCAGTCACACTAGCATTCACACTATACTGCAGACAAAATGTAGGTAACAATAATCTTATGTAGTAGGAGAGTAGCGATCTGGCTTTCTCCTAGCCGCACACTGAGTGGTTATTATGATCCTTTGGTTACACTACTAATAACATGAAACGCGGCCTGGCGTGCGTTTCGCTGTGCTAAGTCTTTCACAAAGGCAAAAACACTGCGAAACGTGCGTCAGATTTATAGGGGGTGTTAGGAAACCCAGGGGTACAAAGGCAAGAACAGAAATGCAAATTAATGAACAGAAATGCAGAGACAAGGAATTTAATGTAGAAACAAGATATAAACAAAATACAATAGAAACAGATCACAAGAAAACCGGGTAAACAGAT
The DNA here is from genome assembly GCA_016617825.1 of Platyplectrum ornatum. Lineage (NCBI taxonomy): Eukaryota > Metazoa > Chordata > Amphibia > Anura > Limnodynastidae > Platyplectrum > Platyplectrum ornatum. Next base: position 11,483 of record JABWIB010011998.1, on the reverse strand, counting down.
GCAGGCAGCTGAACAAGAGAACAAGAAAAAAGGTAACAAGATAAACTGGATGCAGAAAATTCAACACAAGGACAGCAGAGACAAAGTACAGGAGAGCAGGTGAAATCCACACCATAGGTTACAGGGACAACCTGAGGCAGATCAGACCAGGAGTAAAAGTAAATAAAAATAACCAACACATAAAAACAAACCAGAAAGATATAGACTTTTCAATTGTTGTGATGATAAATTTAGAATATTACTTTCTCCTGCAACCTTCATTATCTTTTATTGGGCTTCTTGGTCTGTTATAAGGTGTCCAGATAAGTTTTTTGTAACAACCTCTAATGCCACTGCCAATCCTGGACTTCCTGGGTTTTTCAAGGCAATTCGCAGAGGCTCAGTAGTTTCTATCTGGGTATTTATTTTTATTGAAAAACCTGGGTCAACAACGTTCACAGTGAACCCGGTGAAATATGTGCAACATGTGAAAAACTTCATCATGTGACTTAAGTTCTCGTATCACAGAATTTTCAGCCGTCCACACTGAAAAAAAATACCAGTGAAGTTCAATCAACCTGGGAAATGGACTGTACTGCCCGGGTATTTCATGTCAGACATAAATAAAAATCCCTGTCCTTTCCTAAAAAAAAAAACTTTTGTGTTGAGTTGTCGCGTCCCCGGTAAATGTCTCTGAATATTTGCCTTTTTCTTGGAATGCTTCCAGATTTTTTATCAGTGTGGACCCTGGAACGTTTATAACCTGTGATGTTTCATTTCACAACCTCTGTTGTTTCATTCCCAGTTTCTGCATAATATACACTACTTGTCACATGATTGTCATTCAAAACATAATAACACAGACTGTGAGGTTAGAATACTTTATAAATTGGTTATTAAAAATAAAATTAGAAATGCCCCCTTTAAGAATGTTATTATCCTATGCAAGTCTGTGCTCAACAGGACACAAGAACAACAATGTCTTATCTATCATGTGTAAACAACACTATTGCTGCATTGTTGAATTTGCGAGAAGTCCTTTCAGAGATCCAAAACATGTCCTATGCTTGACACTCAAACCAAATATACATTGCAAAAACCTATTTGTTGAATAATTATGGTTTAACCAAGTGCTGGGCCGGTGCTAGGTCTCTGGGCACCCTAGTACTGCACCCCCAACTATCCAAGCTGCCCATCCCGGTCCAGTTCACATAGGAGAGGNNGTGCGGCCATTCCATAAGGCACCCTCCTAGGTTGGATAATAATTTACATGCAGGGTTATAATATAATATAATCCTACACCCTGCATTTAATCCTTTCGTCTTGTTCATTATGGTGACGATTCAATTGTTGTTTAAGATGTGAAAAAGCCGGTCGTGTGTTTTTTCGCGTCTCTGAAGAAGGCGCGATGAGGGGGCGGAAAATTATGAAATCTGCACCAATGTTTGTTATTTTTGGCCATTTGTGGCATTTTTAATTTTTTCTGTTAACCAATTTGTCTATTCTGAACTACTGTGGACACTAGTTACACTAAGTACACTGAACATGAGAGCCTAGATGATGATTAACTCGATGGTCAACTAACAATGGATGTGCAATACTTATATCAATACCAAATATAACTGTAAATTTGGTTTAAAATTTTATTTAGAATATTTAAAACATATTCGTAGGGCCGATGGGTGAGAGAAAGAGGGTAATATAAGTTAGGGTTAGATCTTAGGAAACTCATTTCGGGATATAAGGAGTGAAAATGACCTAAAATTCAGTTGCATCCAGGAAAAATAATGTTGAACATATCTTTTATTACTGTTCAGCTTATTTTGCTTTGTAGCCCTATTCAGAGTGAGGTCCACATCTCTGTCCCCATCACCCATTTATGGATGTATTAGAGACAGGCCCAACGCTATCTTGTTTTTTTTGTGATACCTCTTTCCTGATGAGAGAGAGAGCAGCAACATGGTGGGTGGTATAGTAATATATATTTATTATTTGATTGTTGAGGCATTGTAGATTTCTTTTAATTGAAAATATCTTTTCTTTTACATGCTATACCCCTAAAAAGTGCAAGAAATGATCCAGACCCCCACTAATGTGTTTGCCAGTTAGGGACTGGGTCTAGATTAATGCGTGTGTTGCGTTTCTAACAAGATAGGCACGCATGGCAGTATGCTTGTAAATGTGAGGACCCTTACATAATCTTATGTTAAGAGCAGAATTGTAGTATGTATTGTGCTCATTAAAGTTAAAGTGATACCTGTAATTGTAGTGATACCTGTATGAGTCCACGGGTTTCCATATATATATATATATATATATATATATATATATATATATATATATATATATTGGTGTTTCTGCACTGGTTCCTGCTCCTGTCTCGGTTCAGATGTCCAGCCCTAAGCCTCATGATGGTTCCTTCTGTGGCTGCTCCTGCTGCGGTTGTGCTGCCTGTCATCTCCGGTGCTGGTGAGTTGGTTGTTCCAATGTGTCCTTCTATTTGTACTACCTTTTCCTCTGGGGCTAGTTCAGGTCACAGGTGGCAGAAAGATCACAGTTCAGGTCGAGGGGAGGGGGATAGTGGTCGGCGGGATGGTAGGTCTTTGTCGATGTTGCTGAGGAGTTGTTTCGAAATTTCCACAATTGGTTGTCGAGTTTTTGCATTTTCGCTGATTCGCCGATTGTTATTCTCTGTGCGCCCCATAGAACACCATGATAATCTTGGTGCCATTTGCATTTGGTAAATGATTTGTTTGTCCGTACACGTGGCCCCACATGGCACATTTACGTTGAAAAGTCCTGGTGTAAGGGAAACATTCAGGTTAGTTTGCGATGCAGTCTAAAGGACGTAGAGGTGTTGTTAGATGTCCCTAATAACCTTTCTGAGCCCTCTTTGGGTTCTGGTTTTTCGTTGTTCATCGATTTCCCCTGTCAGGCGGCACCCCTGTCTTGGCATGGAAAATGCTATGGGTTCAATAATTCCTCGTGTCAGTGCTCCAGGTGTGTTTTTTTCATCATGCCTGCCTCCTCTGCAATGGTCCCCACCCAGTGCAGTCCTGCCCTAAGCCCCCCTCTTCCACCGCCCCTTCCAGGCCTGCCCCTCAATCTTGACCTTGGCAAGGCCCGGTCGCCAATTAATGTGTCTAAGTTGGCCGTTTGGTTGTCTCGTTTCCTTGATTTCGTTACTGCTGATTTCCTGCTCCAGGGTGTCTATGTTGGTTTTCACCTGCCTATCGTGGGAACAGTGTCTTGTGTCTTTCCTCAGAACTTGAAATCAGTTTCCCCGTGAGCTGCGGTTAAAACTTGCCAAAGAATTGTCTCTGGGACATATTGCAGGCCCCTTCCGTTCTCCTCCCTTCCCCAAACTAGTAGTGTGATAATCTGGGTGTGGTTTAGGCGACATATTCACCCCCAGTTATTCGCTTGCTGCGCTATTTGGAGTTCAACATTCATTTTCGCGCTGTGCATTTTCCCGCTGTAGATAATAGTCTAGCAGATGCCCTCTCCCATTTTAAATGGTCCGGCTTTGTAGTTGGCTTTGCAGTCACTGGCCCCGTCCACCCTGAGGGCTTATAGAGCTGCGTGGGCAGGTTGGATGGCTTTCCTGGAATCTCCTGATGGTAACAGTCAATATAATCCCCTCCATGGGTATATGGCTAGTCTGTATTCTCAAGGTAGGTCTAAGGCCTACATGTCCAGTGTTCTGGTGGGTTTGTCCTTCTTTTCTAAATTTCGCGGGGGGTGGATTATGAAAAATTTTCTTATTTCCCGGGAGCTGCGTGGTTGGGCTCGAGTTTGCCACCCCCCTGCAGTTCCCTCTGTGGTTGACTCTCCTTATGAAGCCCTTTTATTTAAGACTGCTTTTTCCTTGGCACGTTCACAGGTGCGTTCCAGGTTAGTGAACTGGTGGCTGCCTCTAAGCATTCCCTTCCCTCTGGTTTGCTGGTGTCCCATGTCCGTGTGCTCCNTTAGAGTGTGCTGTTACACTTCCACAAGACTAAGACTGATCAGGCGAGTAGAAGGTCATGGGTTACCTTGAATAGACACCCTGTTGCTGTTATCTGTCCAGTGTCTCTTTGTTCCCGTTATGTTTCTCTCCAGCCTTCTGTCTGTCCTGTTTGGCTGGCGCACTTCGATAGGGTGCCCCTTTTCCTTTCAAGCTATTTTTCAGAGGTTCCTGCTTCACATTGGTTTGGACATTGCTGATGTCGGGGCGCACTCTTTCAGGATTTGTGCCTTCGCTGCCATGGCCGAGGCCTGCTGGCAGACATTTGGGTCCTGGGCCGGTGGACTTCCGATGCCTACAAGTGTTACATCAGGCCTAAGGGTGGCAGTCGTCCAGGGTCAGGTCCATGAAGTTTTAGTCAGTCAGCTCCGTTCCTCCTCCCTCCTGCGGGAGCCCCGGATTGGACTGGACTAGCTGGTCTGCTTGCCGCGTTAGTGAGGTGGCAGTGAAGGGATCTTTGCCCTCCCAGCCAGGGACAACAAGATCAGCAGGCACAACAGTCTTTCTGCTTCATCCTCATAGAGCCACCTCCCCAGCAAAGTCTCCCCCTGACAGGTCTGTTTGTGTATCAGGGACCATAACTCTGTCACCTCCTCCACCAACCTCTTTTGTGGTTTCATAATCGGCACATACCATGACATAGGTATCGATAATAGCCTAAACCGCATAGTGGCTTGTTCTACCAATCATTCCCGAGACAGTTCTGTATCTCTCCTCACTTTAGCAACATCACATGATGACAACCAATCTCACCCACTGTACATGGCGGTTCCTTTATATACACTTCTCTGGTTTCACAGGCCATGTAGATGCATTAGAGCACCAATGAAAACACCAACAAACTTGTTACCCTGAGCAAACTCAAAGCATGCAGCTCTTAACAACGCACTGTGGAAGCGGTAGGGAATATTGAATTTGACAATGATGACGTATTCCTGAAATCGACTGTTGATTTGGGGAAATCACAGCGAAAACATATCAAATCGAAGCAGTTTTGAAATCAAATCGCCATATGATATTTGCTGAAATTGAGCTCAATTTTAAAAGTACACATGAAATTGACCATTAGTGAATACTATAAATCGGCAAAGCGAGGCGATTTGAAACCCCTGTGATTTGACAGATCCCACACGCCCTATAGTAAATTCTCCCTGATGCATTCACTTCCGGTAATTGCCATTGGTATGACAGGTCAGGTGGCCTCTGTCTTTGATGGTTGATTGGAGATGTCCATAGTCCTTTGTTTCCTTAGAATGTGGGAGGGGTGAGCTAACTACTCTAAGTTAGCCTATCACTGCTGTATTTGAATATAATTTAACTATATAATCTATAATAACATCATAACATGCAGTCTATTACAATATGAAAAAAAAAAAACACTATATAATGTTATGCTACACTTCCTAATTAGACCCTAAACATGGTGACATTATGATTTTCTATTGGAGAGTTACTGTTTTATTGGGTCGAAAAGATAAATAAAAATTAGTTATTTTGAACAAAAGACATTTTAACCCCTTCCCGCTCCAGCGCGTACATGTGCGCCATGGCAGGAAGGGAGTTTGCGCTCCAGGGCAAACATGTACATGCCTGTTTGTGAAGAAATAAGCACCAGATGTGTGTAAAAATAATAAAAATCATATAATAATAAAAAAATAATTAAAAATAATAAAAAAAAAGTTCAAAATAAATAAAAATTATACTGGTGTGTCCATGTGGGTTTTTGTTTTAAAAAAAACATTTTTTTATTTTAATTGATCAAAGGCAGGCATAGTACTCACAGCGGTTACTATGTTCAGCTTTTGTGAATGACACTAACTTGAATATTTTCAACACTAAAAATATATATTCACATTAGTTTCATTCATGATAGCCCGCATAGTAACTACCAAGAGTACTAAGCCAACTTTTTATGAATGAAAAACTGTAAAAATAAAATGAT
>JABWIB010011981.1:0-15133 GCA_016617825.1 Platyplectrum ornatum | reverse complement strand
TATTATTATATTATATATAAGCAATACACATTAGTCTGGATCCAGACTTGCACAAATTATGGCATTTACTTCAGTTTTGTACGTTTGTGAAACATACGAGGAGGGGCCGGGTTTCCTAATTAGAATGCCTAATCCTCAAACTGTAGGCGGGGATAGACATGCTAACTAACCTGGCTTNGTCACCCCGTAGCATGTGACGTCTAATATATTAATAACGTCTAATATATTTTACACCTTTTGGCTTTTTCCCACCTTCCTTTACACCAGAAGGAATTGAGATACTACTCTGCCCTGCTTTTCCGATTGATCACCGATGTTCGTTTGTTAGTTAAAAAAAAAATAGAAAAAAAAAGAAAAAAAAACATACTTACATTACAGCTGTCTTTGCTGGCCACCGGAGCGGTGCCCAGCTCCTTCATCTGATGCCCCCTGTGGTACCCTAGAGGGGTGTTGAAGGAGCTTGGCAGTGGCATGATGCAGTGCCCTGGAGGCTGGTGTGCTGTGGTCTGGGGTAGTGTGTCTGCGGTGATGGGGTGTGTCCACGGTGCCCAGCAAGTATGGTATGGGAGATGGGGAACATGCGCAAAGTCATGTTAAAGGGAAGCGCCTCATTGAACGTTCCTTATATGGGCACTAGTTCCGGCACTAGTTGAACAGAGTACATGCGCAGCACCCCATTGGTGTCAGTAGTCTCGGCAGAATGCGAGACACAGGAGATGCGGGCAGCCCTTGACTCGAGGGTGGCGTAGGAATCCTTAAGTGAAGAGGCTGATGCAAGAGACAAATAGTACCCAGAGGTAATGTGGGAGTGGTAATATTGAGAAGGGCCAGCAGGACTAGCAGCATACAGCTAGAGGTGAGGCTAAGGAATAAGAAAAGACAGAAGCCTTATCGATCAGATAATAAGCAGTGTAATGGAGGGGGCGGAAGGATACATGAAGAGGAGAAAGGAATTTGTTTAAAGTGCAAGTAAAATTTTGTGAATANTATAGAAAGTAAGCAGTTTTTAAGTTAAGGGTCAGTTAGTGAGTTGTGGAGAGGTTAACAGGAGTGTACTGGAGAAGCAACTGCTTGCATTAGGGTAACTATAATGTCATTGTTACAAGACAGTGTTGCCGGTAACAATGTTGTTCTCATGAATGACCCGCAGAACAGGTGATTTTCCCTGGGTTTATCAGTGGCGACATTACATGAGAATGATGTTCTCGTGGATGGCCAGCTTTACAGTTCAAAGCATCCTTTTCAGATACTATGAAGAGTCATTCTAAGTAGTAGTGGTAGTCATTCAATGTATTACATATTTATGTCCTGACCTATTGCATAGTATATTTTTTTTCCCAGAGTAGGTTTTAGCACTGTCAGTAAAACAAGATATAAAGGTATCAAACAAAATGTGTACATTAACTTATTAATATTGTTGTTTTGTTTATATATATTAATGCATTTATTTAATTTTAAAAACACATGAAACATACTATAGATGAAGAGGTAATAGTNATTTGTAAATGAAGAAATATCACATGTAAAAAAATAATGCAGTTTATGTATGACAGTACAACCTGAGATTTCTATATAGGCGTGTTGATTTGTTTTGCATAGTTTAATCATTGTTTCTTAAAAATGACAGAACACTGCATTATGTTAAAGTTTACAACATGCTACACACTACTAAACGCCCAGGGCCTAAAATTTACTAAACTGCGGGATTGAAGTGAAGATGTTACCCATAGCAACAAGCTCTCATTCTCCAATATCTAAAATGAAATTTAGAACTTGAATCGGATTGGTTGCTAGGGGCAATATCCGCACTTTTCCAATACCGCAAATTAATATATTTTAGGCCCTGGGTGTGAACTGGCCCTGGACTTTTAGCAGACCTATGGGTGCTCTGCAGCACCCTAGAGTTCCATATGGCATACATTGAGAACCATCAGATTTTTCATTCAAATCAGATTTTCCATTTATTCTGCATTCCACTGCGTAANGTTCCTCCATACACATGTAAAGGAGGACAGGACAGGGTACTTACACATTACCAGTGGCAGAAGCAGGGTTTCCAAAAGGTTTATAATGCAGGTGGGGTATACTACAGCTGTGGAGATGGTACACTATATACANTATATAGTATTTATTGGATATATTAGGCGTCAGGTAATGGTACATATTATAATATATGTCTTATATTTGGATATTAGTACATAGTGTGCCATCTCCAGACCCCTAATATAAGCACATAAATTAGAGCATGTGATAGTCCCTTAAGCCCTATATACTCAATATGCACATTACAGTCCTATAATAAAGGTGATACACAACAGGTTACTCAGTGACCTACATTGTATAGGGTACACTAAATATTAGTATTCGGAAACTTGTAACATATGAGACATGACAGGTAGAAAATGCTATGATAGTTGAGTTCATTCAGTTAAATCATGTCCCCCAAGTTTATATTTATTCCCAAGTAAATATTTATCCCAAGTCCATATTTATTCCCAACTCTTTTTTGTTTTCTTCTGAACATATGACAACTGAAGAGACCATTAGCTTATGTCACACTTGTCCTGAATGAACATCAAGTGTGAGCCAAATGAAAGAGAAGCAGACTTATCCACTGAGCCATTCTCTGTAAATCACGACTCGATTTCCTTGAGCATAAATACGTGTCTGGTATGTTATTGCAGCCAGGTTGTGCAGACAGATCCACAGACACTTAACTGTTTATTGATTTCGAAACAGATCAGCCTGACAGATTTAACAGCTAAAGTCATTGTAAGTACTGAGCAAGATCTGCATTTCACATGGTCTGCGAAGTAAATGGCCAGGAAACTGCAACAGATGGATTTAGATCATACATCATATATTGTGTTAAATGAACTAGGTAGTTCTGATTATTTTATTACAATTAAGTGACAATAAAAGAGAGCATAAAACAAAAAAAATGTTCTTTCATTTTATTTGTACAGACGCCAATACATACACTCCAGGTCATTTTCCTAGCAATACNCATGAAGGCAGGTTACTTGTTGAATAGTTTATGGATACACATGAAGACGCCTTATAAAGTGTTACAGGATGCAGTATACAAGCGTCATCAAACCGCTCTCTCTCCCTCTAACACAATGACATCTNAAAACAGCTCTGCTGCTCAACAAGTATGAACAGCGCTCAGCACTCCTACATGAAAGGTCATGTGATATGTATTATGCATTATTGTATTATTATTATTATGATATGTATTTTTTTTTACCTAAATCACGGTGGTTGAGCACCGGGTGCATCTTTCATGCAATCTATTCCACACTGTTATCGGGTCAGATTTCTGGACCTTTATTCCAGTGTTCTGACATATTGGACAAGTATACACACTATACAATTATCAGCTGTTAATCCACTAAAAAGAAAGAGAAATGCAAGTTGTGGAAGCACTTTCAGGTTATACAAATATTTATTATTAACAAAAACTATTTTAATCTCGTTATTGGAACTGCAAAAACATCTAAAAGGTTCTCACACTATAGAATCGTATAAATACCACTGACCAAAAACATTCTATCCCTCCTTCCTCCATCACTGTGATCACTATCAGCACATTAACATTAAGTAAGAGGGAGTTGTAGTTACAACCAAACCAAGAAAAAAAAATCATATTAGAGTGTATCAGGAAGAAATACAAAAATATTGNTCAAAGAAAATTATATTTTTGAAAAATTATTCACAAAAGAAATGAAAAAAAAAAAAAGATTTAATAGGAATCCACCTCCACACTTTCAAAGTCCCAAAGGTGACGGATATAATGATCCTGTACACAGATACATATCCACTTGATAGCACAATTTTCATTTAGCANCATAATCATGAATTATAATAGCAGCATATTTTCAAAATATTTTCAAGTGCATTTTAAAACAGATTATCATACTATACTTCATTCAATAAAAACCTGGTGGCCCAAAGCTTTTACATATACACATTTACTTATGTGGCCCATGTTTCCTCTGCCATGTAGTATTGGCCCTGTTGTCCCACCTACAGTACCAGCAAAGAGTAGTTTGCGTACCACTGAGAATCCCAACCATTGTAATACACTGTGCTGCTCCTAACCAGCCAAATGTCTTCCAACTTCAAAAAGAAGTTTAGTTCACTTCTGTAAATTTGAATGATCTGATCTTAGTAGTACAGAAGGGTGAATAGTTACACATCAAATGTATACTAAACTGTAAACTGCAATAAGACATCCCATAATTGTGCTATTGCATCCCACACCTCTCATTCCTGCTTAGACAAAATGTTTNGCCTGGGTGCATTTACATGTGACTGTGATACAAGTTCAATGCATGGAACATCCATTCTTAGGATCCAGCATTTTATAACTGCATAGACAAAGCATGCTGGGACTTGTAGTTTTGCCACACCCGGTGAGCCAGATTGGCCATGCGTGAACTAGTTCATATTATTATATGTAAATATGGTATTTAGAACATAGAGTGGAATCATGAAGAGCTTAGCCAAGCATTGCAATGTACAGTATAGGTGTATTATCCTACTAGTGCTAGCTACCCTTGGGCAATCTATTATACAGGGGGTGACAAATTCATTTATTTTTGCATGCAAGAAAAATACTTAGCTTTGGCTTAAGGTAGATATAACTGACCAGCTTTACGTTTACATTTTTATTTAGACTAGGAAACAATCTCTCAACTCTAATACTGCTTACAACACATTGAATTTGTCTCCTCTTCACCTCAACATGGTTTTGGCCAAATGCAAAATGCCAATTTTCCTCTTATTTTCAAAAGGATCCGGTCCTTGGTAACATGCTTTGGTGACATGGAATACCTTGTGTGACTTTTACAGATATGACTGTAACAATGGTATGTGACAGTGAAGGTCAAACCTGTCCTTGTGATCTACCAATGGTCCATGGTTTCCAGGTGTGGATCTTTTCACATACCTGTGCCCCAACAAGAAGACCTGGAAAACATGGACTATTGGTAGGTCACAAGGACAGGTTTGGCCACCACNGGTACATGTCAATACAGAATGTGCTATTAGTGAATGTAATATTGCAAGCTGGTCAAAGGCACTAGAATGCCTTATGGACAATTTTATACACTATACTCAAATTCTACTTTTTAACAATTTTCAGTCAGTATGGTTCTTATATTAAGTGTGTGTTTCCAAACTGATCTAGATGCAGAATTCCATGCTTCCTGTGATCAGAATAAAGATTTGGATCTGCTAGCTCTGGACTGCATCTAGACATCCACGCCTGTTAGAAGGGGCTTTANTCCCTGGTGGAATGCATTTTGGATAGTTAGGGCAGAATCATGAAGAAATGCTCACAATCCAAATGTAATACACAGAAGTTGTTATATTGTTGCTTATAGGATATAATAACCTAATAGAACATTTGGAAAATAAGTAATACACAGTGAAAGACAACAGATGGCCCTCAAAGTCATCAGCTGTAGCTGTCCTCTCATTAGTCTGATTGTCAGATTTGTTTGTTGGAACACATCACTATTATTATAGGCACTATAAGGTAATTACCATCATTCTTATATGTTTTATTATGTATTTTTATGCTTATTAATACTAATAATTATAATAATGGCACTACAAGATGCCTGCAGATATAGTATACAAGCGTCTCAATCTCTCTGGACCTTTGTGTTATTATTTGTGGCTGCTGAATTTTCAGGGGCATGTAAGGCAGGTGTAATCTACCCATAAGAACAGGAATTTATTACCCAGAAAATTACTATTAGCCAGTACCTAACCTGACATTGTTTCTATAGAGTNGCATTTGTTTATTGTATGATTTATTTTTTACCTCTAATTTAAGTTCTTATGTAATTGTATATGTATGATTTATGTTTTTGCATGTTTTGCTTCTATTTATTAAATCTGAAATTGTATATTTGCAACTTGATTATGACAAATGTATAAAGTTTGATTCTTGCATCAATTGAATAAATAACATCAAGACATAGTACATGGCGGCTCTAGCACTATAACATGAGTTATAACATTGTGTAATACAAGACAAATAAGACCACGGCTTAAAACTGTTATAGCTTGCAGGTTTATTGAACAAATTCTACTAAAATAGTTAAAATACATTGGGTACTTGAAGTGCATCATTAGAGATCACATTATTACAAAAGCTCGCTTTTTTTTGTTTCAATACACAACTGCAACCATACATATATGCCACAACTGCTTAATACTGATTAAACTGCTCTACTATATACAGCACAGCTGGTATCTTCTACCCATACAATATCACACCCAAAAGGGAAATATGAAATAAATGCTTACAATATAAAGGAAAACCATAGGCTAAGCATGCATCTGTACAGTAACAGTCAAAGGCTAAAACAGTTCAGAGCATAGTCTGTCTTGTGAAGGAAGAGCTAAAGACAGGGTTACAGAAAAACAACAAAAAAGAAAATAAAGTGGGCTTCCAGATCGTATATAACACAACAGCATTCCATATTAAGTAATTGACTATTTTGTCACTGAGAGCAAGAACAAAATTGTAAAATTCAAAAAAGATAACAAAAAAAGTATCCATAGATATATTTCTGAGTTTTAGGACATAAAAAAGGGAGAAAAATATGCAAAATTATTAGCTGCCTCAATCCTAAAAGTAATACCTGCCACAGATCCCAGGACATTTCAAAACGTGCCCTTTACTTTATACAGACATTCTCGAAAAGAAAGAAATTGTGACATTGGGGGAACAATTATTGCTATATTAATTGTAGGGACAGGGGCCAAGATTTAAGATTTTATATACATTACATTTTTGTGATTGCTCCCACTACAATGGCTTGTTGGTGTATTTACCCAGTTATCTTAGATAGAAAACAAAAACAAAAAGACAAAACAACCCCCCAAAACTTTTAGAACTTGCTTGTTCAGAATTATTTATCCTAGACCACTTAATTAAAAAAGCCACACCAAGACAAAAGAGAAAAAAAAGTCAATCCTGTCTACAGAACAACAGTCAGGAGAATTAACCAACATCTTCTCAGAACATAAAAATAAAATCAAAATATATCCCCAACAGAGCTACCTTGCCAAGGAGCATGTTTAAAAGTCCAAAATAGCACCATTCATCAGTGTCTCAAATCCTGTGGCAGCTTCTCGGTCACTTACCACAAGGAAACAATGTGTTTCAAACAACTATTTCTATACATTTAAAAGTGTACATGGATAAAATATAAAGCTATACAGACAATGGATGAACAAAAGGTAAACATGTATGCTACATCTGAGTGAAAAGAATACATAATATAAGGGGAACTCTTAGCCTCTGAGAGGACAGTTTATTGTTAAATTGTATATGNTGCACGCACAAAGTGGAGACATTTTCGTTGCTGAAACACTATTCATAAGCCTGTTGCCTATATGTTCGAGAGATGNAAAATGCCTAACAAGTGTTGCCACATGTTCCCTTCCGCCTCTCTGTTTTCTTATGAACACTGTTTCGGTGTTACAAAATGGCTGACTCTACAGTGTGACAGCAACACATATAGTGAAGTATGCAATCTGGAGCCCGAATTGGAAGGCTTTATGTTACCGGTTTATTGTCAACACTGATGAAAGAGAAGAGGAAGACGTTGTTGTGGTAGAAAAAGGCCATGAGGCCCACCTGTACTTAATGTAAACATGGATTCACAGTGTGAAGAGATTCACCTGATCTAGACTGATATAAACTGAGTTATGGTACAACTTTGTCAGTGGCAGTTCTCTAACGCAAGGCTCAGAGTCCCATATATTCTTACACTTGATGATTTACACAGGAACGATTCCCAATATATAACATCATGAGCGTGTCAACAACCATAAACCAAATGCACTACACAAGGAAGAGATATGATTAAAAAAGGAAGAGGTAATTAATTTCAGTGAAATGATGTCCGCAGCCTTTTTCTGGAGCCAGAGGTCTTCCAGCCTCATTGTTCTCTTTATGGTTCATCCTTCTGGGTAGATGAAGAAATCCCTGGAAAAAAAAAAAAAAAAGAATTGTTGGTTAAATTATTTGTAGAAGGACAATCACGATGACATTTGATGTTATGTATGCTTGTTATTGGAGACAGTTCTCATGACTATTCATTTTTATCTCCCAATATTCGAATCATCCGAACTTGTACTTTAATGGTGGGCACACATCAGAAAGATAATTTGTTCAATCAAAAGATAAAATGACCCTTTCAGCAGATATGTGTTCAGCTAGCCCTCACAAAACATGCTGCAGGAACATTTCAGACAGTCTGGTTCGTTTGAAATGATTATTAGGAGCTCCTAATATTATTAATGAACCATGTCCAAATGTCTGCAGAAAACTTCAGTGTGTACTGAACACACGATCCACAGAACAACGATTCCCAGTGGAAATNATGTATAGNTATTATGGCAGCAAAGNATTGTGGNATTGTAGACACAGTGNAGCTTGTAAATCGTTAGAAGAGATCTTTTAGCNGATTGTGTGAAAACAGCACTATCGTGCCACTATCGTTACCCAGCTTATGTATTATACCAGCTGGACAGAGCATATTATATCTATAGCAAAATATCTTGGTGGCTGAATGCAATATATAGAAAATATATACATGACATGCTAAATGGTACTTGATTCGAAAGAAGTTAATTATTACTCTACACAAACCCCTGCTTTAGAGGAACCCAAAATCCATAGAATTAGATGCTATAGTATATATATTAAATGACAAGTGGAATAACCATAGACCACATCTAGAAAATACACCTGGGCAAAACCATATTGAATTTNATGGGAAATAATATGAATTGTATTCTTTACGTGCAGGGAGAATGCTTTGCATTTGCTTATTGCACACAGATACTGGCCAGTTATTCTTACACTGTTATTTAGACTTGGGTTAGAANGCACCACCCAACCTCCCCTGCAATTCAAATGGTTTTACCCAGGTGTAACTTTCCACTCTTATTTTCAAGTCTGGATCTGGAGCCAGGTGCTTAATCTGCTGACTATAATGTATTATTGCTGCATATGATTTAGTAACAAGTATGTTCCAAGATGCTTGTGTGTTTTTTGTGGTCTCAACACAGCTAATATAGAGCATTGCATTTTTACATGTTTGGCTGATCATATATTCAGCTACAGTACATGCATTTACTTGGTACTTGGACACAATTTGTTTGGAATATCATTATATCAGATTTTGATCGGATTGGTTCCAGGACAGACATTCATGTTGTGGCAAACAAATGATTTTTAACAGTTTATGTTTATGCTAAAGATTTTTTTTTCATCCAAATTAGCCAGAAGGAGTACACTAATATGTATTTCTAATTAAAAAATGATCAAATCAACAGAGCTGTCTGTCTTGTCAGAAAATAGGCTTTGGAAGCATAGTGTGTTTTTCCTCTAAGCAGGCAGTTATTCAGGATGTGGGAGTCAGCAGCATAACATGGACGGGACACAGACTGCAGTCTGGGAAAACTTCCCAGAGAATGGTGCGGGCAGTTCCTCTCAGCTGTGAAAATACTAAGGGAGATGAAAGCAAACCATTGCTGCTAAAGGATCAGTCCACCAGTTTAAAGACAGCATGAAAATTAAAATGATACCAAAACACAATAGCTACCATACAGCACTTTACAATGANACACGCAAGGATCACACATATGTCAAAGACATAAAACATTTTTGTTTTATTTTTCCTGTTGTGGTGCTCCAGAGGAAACGTGATGCTATAGTGATTTCCACAGGATTGGCTAATAACAGGATATAAACAGTCCGTTTATAAATAAATGCAAATGGTTTAACTATCAAGATGAACATTATGAGGGTCCCACANTCCTGTGGTTTGGCCAGAGGCTATTGTCAGGATGTTTCAAATTTGGTCACATGGACAGAATAATTGGACAACTTCCACCCTATTCAGCCTNAGCAACCAAATAACTTGGGGCCTGATAGTGTGGTTGTCAGCTATTAAAGCAAGGTAGGAAATGAAACTAATATGCTGAAAAGACGTAATCTGGCATATATGTATGGGATTTTATATTGTGCAACTCTCCATTTAATAATTNTATTTTTCTTGTATCGTCAAATTGGCTGTTAATAATAACATTAAATATTAGCCTAAACAAGGTGCAAAACATAAAAGGTTACCTTTGCTTCCTTGTGAATTGCTTTTAATAGCATTAAATGATTGGTTAGCAAAAACCGTTCAGACNAAGAATAGGAAAGAGAAAACATTCTGCTGGGTTTAGTCACATTGTGAAATATCTGCCAGATTATCTTCTAGAAGAAATAAGTTCCAAGATGAGTCATCCTACAACCAGACTCTTCTCAAGAGCCAGACTAGGGATGACATGGGTAACAATCTGCTGAAAATGATGACTTTTAAATCCTTTCTTACTGAAATAAGTTATTGCTACTTTCCATGCTCCTCATAACCAAGCAAGGCTATCATTAGACCCTGCTGGTAAATGAATACTCATGACATAAGATTGCATAAGACCGCATAGATCTTACAGTTTTATCACTGTGCCACGAGTCTGGCCAGCTTAAAGCTAAGGCAGCCAATACGTCTCCATGTCTCCCACCGCTACAGTTTAGGACACAGGATTGTTCATCAATGGATATTACAGTTACTTAACTCTTGTTCATGTTCTCAGACATAAAGCAGATTTGTGTTTATTGTGTAAGCAAGATACTGCACAACCTATACACAACAGTGTGTCTGAGAAGAGACTGCGCATAGACAGTGTTGTTACATAACATGAATGTACTTGCTGGGGATATTACCTTGGGAAATCTTTCTACCAGCATGGTTTCACATAGGTCTTCTTTACCATAGATTGTTAAAGGATGGAACTCCTAGAAGAATAAAAATATGACATGATTCTGCATCTGTTCCAATGACATAAAGCACATATACATAATCATGTTTCAACCNTGTGGCTGGATTAACGTCAGCACAGCATGGCCTGGTCTGTACCCAATCANAAAGCAAGAAAAATAGGAAACTATNTGAATGAACTGGAATAGGTGGAGACAGGGCACTTATTGAGGCCTTTCCAGTATAACAGATGTCTGCAGTGTTGTATTATACTTTCCAAAGCATCAAATTGCGAAATCGTGATACATGTCNAGGCACATGCAATTATATCTGTACATAAATCATTGTCATAATCATAAAACATTATTAGGACTTAAGGACTGTGGAAGCCAACACAATTATTAAGCCACAGACAGGAAAAGAGTCACCCAATAAATAGATAAGATTGTGGTATAAATGTGAAGGTATTGAGCAAGACTGCTACAAAAATAAAAAGAGTCACCCAATAAATAGATAAGATTGTGGTATAAATGTGAAGGTATTGAGCAAGACTGCTACAAAAATAATGATACATAATCCTATAAGGTTTCAAAAAAAAAAAAAAAAAAAAAAACCCAAAAAAAAAAAAAAAAAAAAAAAAAAAAAAAAAAAAAAAAAAGACCACACATTAGTAAAAGTTGATAAAAGGTCATTCAAGGTTTAAAGCAATGATGAAAAGGCTTCACAATTTTCATTGTTATATTTCTGTGTTGAGGCACAACCTTTGTTTAAGGTGTTTACTGGTTTCTACATATGGGGTTTAGATTTTGTTTCATATATTATTTGAATAAGCCCCCCCACCACTAATAAGTATCCTACATATACCTTGAGCTTAATATTAGTTGTAGTTTTATTAAGTTTACTAATACTTGGCTCGTTTCTTTATGTAATTAGGATGTTGTACAATTAAGGCTCATTACTTAAATGATAATATGGGGCAAAGAAAAGGCAGCTGGACAGATATAGATCTTGTTTATCGAGATGTATATTCATGTGTGTGTACTGTTTGTTAATGTGCAGCGAGTGCACCCACAAATCTTAAACCTACCCTGCATAGGTGTGTTGGGATGAGTGGTACAAATTTGGATATACAACATCTTGTGTTTAAAGGGAGGTAAGGAACCTAGTTCTTCAAAGTATTATATGATGGTTTACTTGTCTTCCTACATCTTAAACATTGACATGCACCTGTCAGANAGTCTCACCAATGCAAAAACCTGAGGACATGAGAATCCCATGTCAGGCTGCTTGTATTAATGGTAATAATGGTGAGAGTTGCTCTTAAAGGGCAGACGGGTCAAGCCAATACATGTAAATCAAATTCATGAGTTTAAGCACAGTTTGCCTCAGTATCCTNTTACATAACTTTAAACTGGAATTTAAATATGTTTCAGCCTCTGTCTATGTAATATTAGTACTACTACTAGTTCTATATACTGAATAGAAAAGAAACCCCCAATCAATACCAATGAATGTCATATGGGTAAAAGCACTGTGTGTTCATTGTTATAAAACGAAAATAACCCCAAATTATTACATATACAGCGGCATGTATTTTATCATCTTGAAAAGCTTTGAATATTCTGGTGCTATGNAATACAAACCCTCCCGTGGCAGATATAGAAAATACAATGGACAATAGAACAATATCATCTTGTGTTAAGAGTTGGCACTTTCTGAAAACTATGCAACGACAAATCAAATCCAAGCAATCCTTCCCATTACAGCCCTTATCTGGTATCAACTTCAACCTTATGCTTTACAATAATGTCACTTTCCTCGCACATCTTTACATGTGTTTGTTTATACTGTATTTTGTCATTCCCTCTTTCCCCATCAGAGCTGCTCTGCTACCATTGTGCAGATTCAGGAGAGCTGGAGAGGATTGTTTACATGACATTGGGCTTGTAGTGGTCCCACAGGTTGCAATATAATATATTGAATCTTTCTGGTATGGGGAATCTTGAAACAATTTGTGGCTATAGTTGTAGTTTAATGGAGGTTTGGGGGAACACAATGGGAAGAGAAAGTAAGGCACAAATCATTCACATTCATACAGTTGTACAGTAAAATATTGTATCAGACACAAGAAGAAAAAATGACAGCAACATTTATTACATATAATGTTTATTTTCAAAGCAATCAGATTAAGACATGACAATGTTTCATTAAGGTCAGCTTCTGATGTAACAGCCATTTCCTGGATCCAGTGCCAAGCTGTCCCTGGCATGCAGTCTTGCTTCCGAGGAAATGAAAAAGGACCAGGCAGGTAAATGCGGAGCAGGGGATCTTCAGACTATAGGAAAGGAATGCCACGACTCTACCCAACCAACACCCCCTCCCCCCCCACCACCATGTAAAATACATCAGTAATTTTATAGATAACAGAAATACAATGGAACTGCAAGAACTGTATTAATCTGATAGTATTGTATTAATCCAAGTGTCATTTGGATTATATAAAAAATGTGGGATACAAAAATATTGGAGATCCTAAAAATTCACAATGTCATATGTCAGGACTTCCATTTGATTTGTGTGTGCAACAGGTTTCAGTGTCCTGGGGCAATAATAAAGAGCAGTCTAGTCCCTGAACTACAACAATAAAATAACTCAATAACTTAGTACACTTTCAATAGTGGTCATATGTAAAGTGTTGCATTTTTTGTAAGTTATGTGTAAGTAATTATATATATAATCATACAAAGAGCAGTGCTGTGATCCTAATAATGATGAAAGAATAACAAGGTGCTGTTTCCAGCGGTTTATATGTCATATGATTCTGTAGATATATATGTGTAATACACCAGGTGAGACTCTTTGCCCTGCAGGACTTGGCTTCTGCAGACAACTTAGAACAGATGAGTCAAAGTCAGTAAAGTCTCATTACACTATACAATTATTACATATATATATATGTATATACACATATCTAAATATTTCAGCTTACCATTTTAACACCTAGGCAGCAGTCTGGAGACCACATAATGGATAAAAGCATAAGGAGAACAATCTGCAAGAAACCAGAATGACATGCAGTCAGTGCATTGCAACATAACACCATAACCTGAATATTAATGTGTGGAGATGGAACATGTTCATTATCATCCCGCTGCAGCGGAAGATTAATGTCTATTATTTGCCATATTTCAATGGGCTCCAATGTGTGTCGATATAACACAGCACAAAGGTAAAATATTCCGAATCAGCATTGAAGACAGCACCCCCTATTGCATGTCCTTGCAGAGCTCGCTCTATTTATAGCTGTCTTCACAACTTTGCAATGCTCCTAGTGATTCATGGAATCAGACAAAGGCATCGAATATACCCCTAGAATTCCCCAAATCTCAGCCCCGGTGACCCTTCCTCTCACCGACGGTGGCTCAAAATCCCAATTCTCACCCGGTGTCTTACTTATATCTAATATCTATCTAGAGAAAATCATGAATCAAAGCTCTTATGCCAGACACACCAGTATGTTACCACTGTATGGTTACATTGTCATTCAAAAGGTTTACACAGAAATCCAAAATTATAACAATAAAATAAACATTAGAAGCAATAAAATATTTAAGTCTCCAATTCAAAGTTCAGCAGAACAAAAAAAAAGTTATGTAATGAGAAGATCTGACTCATCACGAGACAGAGATACATAGGAGATAGAAAGAAAGGTGGATAGAAGATATATATATATATATATATATATATATATATATGTGTGTGTATATATCTATAGATGACATCATATATACATATGATATAGATACAGGTATGAGATAGATAGATATGAGACATGTAGATAAAAAGGTGGAAAGCAAATATAAAGATGTATGACATACATAGATGATAGATAGACATAGGTAGATATATAGAGAGAGAGGTATGACATATATACATATGAGATAGAAAGAAAGGTGGATAAAAGATAGATAGATAATACATATATAGAGGTATGACATACATAGATATAGGTGATAGACAGAAAATATATCGAGGTATGATATACATAGATATGAGATATAGATAAAATATATAGAAGTATGGCAGATATAGATAGATAATATATAAAAGTATGACAGATAGATAATATATATATATATATATATATATATAGAAGTATGACAGAGATAGATAGATAAAAGTATGACATAGATATAGATATAGATAGATACAGTAGATAGATAGATAGATAGATAGATAGATAGATAGATAGATAGATAGATGCAGTATAGAGTGCAGCCCCCGCTTGCCTGGAG
>JABWIB010011979.1:5219-15219 GCA_016617825.1 Platyplectrum ornatum | reverse complement strand
GTCTATCTTATATATCTCCAGTCTTCCCTAAGTTCTCCCATTGTCAGGTCAACAACTCTCACCACTGTTATGTGTTCAGCCTTCCCTTTTTTCCTTTGTATGTCTGTAGTCTTTCTTCCTACTCCCTTGTATGTCATCCTTTCCCTGAACATCTCTTGTTCTTTCTGGTGTTTCTTTCCCCCATAATGTGTAGAAGGAAGTGTGTGGCCCAACATTGACACCACAGTTGTTAATTACTTTATACGTGAAGTCACAGTACCTATTATTTATATTGTTACATTTTATTTCACCAAAGGGAGTGACAAAGTGAAGGCTCCATTACCGTTATTGAAGCTGTTACCCGGTGCTGTCCACAGCCCTCATACACCTCCAGCTTCGGACTGGCCCACCAGAGAACATGAGAATCCTCCAGTGGACCTCAAGACCTAGCGTTATTTCTTTATAACTGAGGGTGGGCCCCAAGAATGATTTCCTCTGGGGTTCCCAAGGTACCACCGTCCGACACTGTACACCTGTAGTGACACCCCTGCTCTTTTTATATATTAGGATCCAGTCCAATGACATTTCATACAGAGAAGTGGTCACACGTGGATGTTCATTCTTAGTCATATTACAATATAGACAACCCCTCTCTTTTTGAAACCATCTGCCAATGCCCCATACATCTGATACAGCCTTTTGATGTAAGAGCAATATTACAACAATTACTATAACATTGCTTGTAGGTTAATATTTGACCCACTGTGCTTGCAATGGCAGTTACAGTCATAAGCGTGTCGCATAAGTCCCGGAATTGTAGCAAAAGAGAGATGTCTTTATGGTTTTGAAAAGTCCTATTTTGTCTTCATACAATGTTAGATACAGGAATGTGAGCTATGGGTAAAATACTTTAGGGCAAATTTACGAAAATAAATAAAAAGTTTCCAAATTACCAGTACAGCCACATTCTTAACTTACATAAGAGAGAAAATGAATGCAGTTATATGACATTAATAAAGTAACCCAGCCCTAGTAATAGGGCCCCAGGAGACAGGCGTGAACCCCCACATTCCTAAACATGCAGTTTATATTGCCAGGTTGCCACTTATTTGTTTCATTTCAGATGATAAGACACATCTCAGAGTATTGGTAGACACCACTGCGAGAAATGAGATTGTTTCTTTGTCTCCTTCTGTGCACTCTGTGGAGATACACAGGTAAGTGACAAACATACATATTTGAAGATTAATTTCATACATTGGTCAGTTCAAGTTTTTAAGTGTGTTAGTCTTGAAAGTATGTCAGACATAGTGGTAAGTTTTTGTGATACTGGTGTATTATGTTTCTGATTAGATGATAAGAGAGAGAGAAACCTACATGACCTATACACTTACTAAACACATAAACTAGCCTACACTCTAACTACACTATAAATCTCCACTTACTACACCTACACTATACATCTTTACCTATTACACCTACAGTAACCTACACACAATATATATCGCTACTTACTACATCTACACTATCTACACTATACATCTTAATATACTACACAAACAGTAACATACACACTGTATAAATCACTGCTTACTACACCTACACTATCTACACTATACATCTTCATTTACTACACCTACAGTAACCTACACACTCTATATATCGCTACTTACTACACCTACATTATACATCTCCAATTACTACACCCACAGTAACCTACATAAATTATTGTCTATACATGTGTAATGTGGGTTATCTTTTTGTTAAACAAAGTCCATACATTACTACAACTACAGTAATCTACACACTATATACATCTCAACTTACTAAACCTACAGTAACCTACACACAGTATAAATCACTACATTTTTTACTCTTAGAGTAACCTTCACACACTATACATCTCCACTTACTGGAGATAACGCTGGTCAGTATCTGTGTGCAACATGCAACAATAAAGTATTCTCTTCTCCCTGAATGCAAACACTAACATTCATTTTACCCCCCCCCCCCTGCAAAATGAGTGCCTAAAGATCTTACAGTACTGAAATCTCATTTCCAAGTGTCCCAGTTTTAGCAGGACAGTCCTGCTGCCCTGTGTATTAAATCTTCCTTAAACCTTAGCTTCCCTTAGCCACCGGCTCCATAGCACCTGCACTTCCCGCACCCTTTATAGTTACACCAGTTGTCTGGACTCCCCTCCTCTCCCCTGTTACAGAACTGAGGTCCGTCACTCCCTCCCATCATTGGGATGTAGGAGTAAGCACTTCAGTGTAGTGAGAGGGGGGAGTCCAGACACTGCTACTAGCTGTGTATATGTATATGTGAGAACTGTGCATCTGGATATACTGGGTAACAAGTTGCTAGATTTTGTTAATCTTTTAATCCAGTTTTTGTAAGCATTAAAAAAAGATAAATAATAAAAAGATCTATTGGAATATTACAATTTTTTTAAGAGTAAAATAATGGCATCTGTCTTTCTCTTTACAGCAGGAGCAGTTTGTTATAGTAAGTCATATTTATTTATTACTTTCTTATAATAGAGGCCTCATACCAGACCGTAGTTCTTTCTAGAAAAAAGATAAATCTCCATTGACTCTTATTATATTTAGTGTCTCCATACCGCCACTTCTGAATGTCCATCCACCCACTTCTAAATTTCCACTTCAACCACTGCCCTAATATACAAATGCTCTCCCTATCCCTCTATGTCCACCATAATAACGCTTTTATTGTGCCCTCAATAACACAACCACAGGGCCTAAATTTACTAAGCTGTGGGATTGGAAAAGTAGAGATGTTGCCCATAGCAACCAATTAGATTCTAGGTCTCAGTTTTATTAGCTCTCCCCTCACGTGTACAGGACTTAGGCCACTTGCATGTCCAGAATCCTACCTTAAGTCCTACACGCGTATCTCTATGCGGAAATACATAAGCTGCCCTAGGTATGAGACGGATAGGTGACCGCAAAGGGCCCTGTGACTCAGAGGGCCCCAAGCTGTCGACTCCACAGTGTAGCCAGCTCTGCTGTGTCTTCATGAGCCCACCACCGTCGATAATGGCCCACCCACTCTAATCCCCCACTGTTGTGTCCAATCACTGATTTTCCACAGGGCTCCTGATTGGTTGACCCAGTAAGGGGGGTGCCCTAAGGCCCTGCAAAAACTAGGGCCTAAATTTACTAAGCAGGGAGATAGAAACCAATCAGATTCAAGCTCTCAGTTTCATTTTACATACTGGAGAATGTGATCTTGAATCTTATTGGATGCAATGGGCAACATCCCCACTTTGTGTTGCCCTGCAATCTCCCTTCTTGGTAAATTTAGGCCTAGGACCACCTCTGCGGAAATGTGTCATATGGAAAGATCCTCAGCAAAACCCATATAGTACAATTTACATGGCTAGCCATGCCCACCAGGCCAAACTAGTATATTAATTCATAAGACGTCATGGCCACACATACTGTATATCTCTGATCATACAGGAAACAAATCCATACAATCAGAGTTGTGATCATCCTGGCTCTGGTCATGTGCAGTAGAAAAGGAAAGCCTGAAGTTATTAAGCGAAGATGTGGTCCAGGCCTGACCAACCTGTGACTCTCCAGATGTTCTAAAACTACAAGTCCCAGCATGCTTTGTCAGGTATTAACTATGTCTATGCAGTATATGCTGGGACAACACTCAGAGAGCCGCAGGTTGACCAGATCTAGTCTATAGTTCTTACTACTATCTTTACTGTCTTTACATCCTCCTCCACATTCCCTCTACTGTGTTATTCCATATGAATGTAAATGACACCTGTGTATTTCCTTGTAGATGGCACTGAACCTCCTCTATGCCAAGCTTGCTATGGATCATGTGATGATCTCAATGGATGCATTTGTAGTGATGGAATTACAATGTGTATCCCGAATGATTCTAAATGTGTTATGGCTTCCAATGCCTGCTGTGATGGCTCTAATAACTTGTACTGGGACCCAGAACTACAATGCTGCACAGGTGAGTTACCAGGATAATGTAGCAAGAAGTGCAGAATGTTGTGGTGAAGACCTCTTTTTAAGTTAGTGTAAATCCCTAATACCAAAAGCTGCATGCAAGCAGTGTCCTGTACTTCAGAGTAAAAAAAAAACATGAATGGGCTGGATACCATTGCTAAGATGTGACACATCTTACAACAGGTCAGAGATTACTGTATTGTAGCATACATAGTAACACAGAAACATAGTTGTTGAGGTTGAAATAAAGATGTCAGTCTTTATTTCAAGTTCAACATATTTTGGATCTCCTGTGAATCTTATAATTGAAGTTGATCCAGGTAAAATATACAAGAGCTCCCTCTTGACTAAGGTAATACATTACTGACCAGTTATAACCCTGGATACCCTTTTCCTCTAAAAATATGTTTAACCCCTTCCTAAATACATCTATTAAACCTGCCTAACAACCTTCTCAGGTAATAAGTTCCACATCTTCACTGCCCTTACTGTAAAAAACCCTTTCCTCTGCCCTTACTGTAAAGAACCCTTTCCTCTGCCCTTACTGTAAAGAGCCCTTTCCTCTGCCCTTACTGTAAAGAACCCTTTCCTTTCCCCTTACTGTAAAGAACCTATTCCTATGCACTTACTGTAAAAAAAAAACCTTTCCTCTGCCCTTACTGTATAGAGCCCTTTCCTCTGCCCTTACAATAAATATCCCTTTCATCTGCTCTTACTGTAAAGATCCCTTTCCTCTGCCCTTACTGTAAAGAAGCCTTTCCTCTGCTGGTTGTGAAACTTCCTTTCTTCTAATCTTAGCGGGTGACCACGTGTCCTCTGTACGGTCCTATGGGTAAAGAGTTCACGTGAAAGCTCTCTCTACTGACCCCTAATATATTTATAGATGGTAATCATATCACCTCTTAGACGCCTCTTTTCTAAAGTAAACATGCCTAAACTTGCTAGCCGTTCCTCATAACTCAGTGACTCTATACCCCTTACTAGTTTTGTTCATTTACAGTCACTTTACATCATACAACATATATGGACACCAGAAAAATAAGCGCATAGAACAATGTTCGGTGCCTGTTGTTCTGCCCGCTGGGCCGGACCTGTTCTCCCCAACGCCTACATTGCGCCATTAAATTAAGTTATTGGGGAGGGGGTAGAATTGTGCAGACAGAGGTCGCACAGGCCGCTGAGACTCGCAATTCGGTTAACGTAGACCCTTGCCTTTTCCGACTATGAGAAGGGAGTGACAAAGGAAGTTCCGCTCTACCCTGCACTTCCACGCGGGCACGTGGCAGAGTTATCTGATGTGTGTTTTCATGATGTTGTGATGCATGTGACACTGTATACCTGAAGCTTATTGTTTGTAATTATTTGTTTATATTTGATTAAGAACCTGAAAAACGTGTAATAAACTACTTGATTTAAATGACTATATAAATGTTTTACTAACCACGTGTATCTGCCACAGATGTGAAGCAATGCAGTCCACCGTGTAAAGCAGATGAACTCTGTGATGTCAGTGCAATCCCCACCTGTGTTTGTAATAGCACCTTTTACCAGGGGATAAGTAAGTGATATCTATATTGTATGTTTATCATTGATCAGTGAAAACACACAGTATTTGTATTTATTACATATTATTATAGACTTTATAGTAATTGAGAGCAGAACTCAGCCCCATAGCGGAGGTACGCTATAGTACAACAGTGCTATCCTAAATGTATATGGAGACCACTTTTTCCTGCCCCGACCATGAGGAAGGCTCCACTGCGTAACTCTGAATCTGTTGGATCCATGCGCACTGGCAACATGTATGTGTTTACCCCCCCCTGCAAGATGTGAATGGAGGACCTGACCCTGATGTAGTAAGAATGTTCTATTCGATCACACTTTCTCAATGCTCTTCTCTTGCACAGACAGGACACTGGCCACTTATGTCTTCTGAGCCTACCTTATGTTTTACACATGCATGTGGAGGGCCCATACTGTACAATATAAATTATTCCCCCTGCCCATCAGACCTAAATCCGTGCACTCAGAATAAAGGCGCATCCCGCATGCACAACTCTGGATTTCGTGGAACGTCATAGCTTTCTGTAATGGGCAAACCAGACAAATGCAAAATTATTTTTACAAACGTCACAGAGCTAACACAGCGATAACAGACACAAAGATAACGGACACAGAGATTACAGACACAGAGATTACAGACGTCCATGTGCAAATTTCTGCAAGTTTTGCTCACCTCCTGCACATGTCAGTCTGCTGAGAATCCATGCAATCAACAGGAATATATTCCAATCCATCCAGACTTTACAGCAATGACACTTGAGAAAGAGGGCAGGGCGGAGGTCACAAGTGGCCGCTCCTTTTTAGCTATAGTGCAGTATAGACATTTTCTCTTTGGACCAGATCCAGACTTACATACTTACAAGCAAAAAGTTATAAGTGGGTAATACCATGTTGAATTGCAGGGGGGGTAAATGTCATTAGTTGCATACTGTATTAGAGTTGAATGATGTTTCCAGCACAAGTGTAATAACAGTGTAACAGTAACGCTGGTCAGTATCAGAGAACACACTGATGTATGGATATTGAGGTCCACCACTACAGACTTCCTATAACCAGGAAGATTTCATCATTGACATTTTTCTTCCTGGTGATCTTGGAGCGGAGACATGGACAAATCACTGCCTAAATCCCCCATCCATGTTCAATCAATGCTGCTATCCACTGAGTCAGGACAGGGTGATACAAATTACATCAGCAGGCCCAAACCATCCCTACTAACACTATGGATCACAGCATTGATAAATAGTGTGCTGGGACATGAGGCTGTCATTAAAACCTCATTAAGCCCATATGAGGGAGGTTGTCCAGCTCTCCCGAGATTCCATGAGCAAGGCATGAATTTCATAGGTCTCCTGAACATTTTGGCAGAGTCAGCAACCAAGTAATGATGTGCAGGTAGGAACTGGACAGCATGTGGTGACCCCTGTGGTAATGGACATCCAGATGTTGTTGGGAGACTTAGCTGACCCTGTGTTATATTGTTATTGTACATTAGTTCTAGTTGTGGACACAGCTCTGTTGCCCATAAACAAAATAGTGTAATCCAGGATCTGAACAACTGTCCATAATTCATGTCAGATTGTGTTATTATTATATATAACACATAAATATATCAGTCTTTCTTATAAAAAGAGATTATTCTCCGTGTTTCCAGCACCTGATGACTTACACCTCATCACCCGCTGTGATGCCTCCACTATGGTGACCTCTGTCAGTAAATGTGAATTGGAGCAGCTGGGCTATGACTATAACACCATACATGTGCTGAACCGCTCTGACGCCTGCACTCTCACCTATGCTGATGTTATGAATGGCGTGAATGTGTGGTCTGTTCAAGTGCCAACACAGATAGGATGGTGCGGAAACTACATTCAGGTAATACATCTCATATCCCAGTAATCTCTTCCTTCTGTATATATGCGTCTGCTTTTAAGTGAATAGCAGATGTTAAGGGATCAGTTTATACTGTAACACTAATAATAATGCCAGAACAAATAGAGATCCTAGATCTTATAATCACCAAGGTATCAGTATCAAGAGCTCAGGAGTACTCCTACAGACGTACAAAAGGCTCCGGAGGCTGATCCAGAGTTGCACTTACAGAAATCTGGAATAAAGTAAGCACAAGGGGGCGCTCTATGGTGCAGTATGGTCAGTTTATTATAACACACAGTGCATGTTAGTAACAAGGTGTACAAGATTAACACTTGACTTAAAACATGTCATCTACACATCCTCATAGTGCTTAGCTCAGCGTGAACCAGTCTACAGGGCACGATGTATCGGTGCTTAGGTCCGGGGCCACTGAAGGGAAATCCACACCGCTTCAAGGATCGCGGGCTGTATCAAAACACAGTGAGAGAGGTCTCCACCTTTTCGTCGCTAGGACTTCGTCAGGGAGGGTGGTGGAGGCCGGCTCACTGGAAAATATATACTGAACGGCCCGATCGTATGGCGGCAGAACTTCATAAGTTTTTCAGTTTATGCTCATCGGAAACAAAAGAATAGGAAGGTTGCAAATTTGTGATATATTCAGATGTCTTGATGGGCAACAACAAATATGCCACTAATTTACAGGTTCAAACCTATCAACTCTTAATAGCAATACTGTTGTACACTTACAGGGAAAGACATCTCGGGGTATATTTACTAAGCCGCGAGTTTGCAGTGAGATTGGAAAGTGGGGATGTTGCCCATGGCAACCAATCAGATTCAAGCTTTCAGTTCCATTTTACACACTGGAGAATGTGAACTCGAATCTGATTGGTTGCCATGGGCAACATCTCCACTTTCCAATCTCACTGCAAACTCGCGGCTTAGTAAATATACCCCCTCATCTAGATTACAGGAACAGGACCAGATCAAAGCCCTCGTTTAACCCTTTTGGTGAAAATGTATTATGGGTTACTATCCAATATGCTTCCCTTTGTGCGAGTCTCAGTAGTAGTAGACCCCTCTCAGTGATAACTTCAATCACTTTAACTTTCAGTGTGAGTGAGAAAAATGTCGGGGTACCCTATGATTCGTGACTTTATTGGTGATGTTTCTAAGGTGTTCTAAAATTCGGGTTTTAAAAGCCCGTTTAGATATGACGGGAAGACTAAACAGGCTTTTAAAACCCGAATTTTAGAACACCTTTGAAATGTCACCAATAAAGTCATGAAGGCTCTCCCAAGGTATCGTACGCCGAGTTCAGGCAGGCTGCTGGCAGGGATTTCAGGCAGGCTGCCGACAGCGGCCAGCACACCAGTACAGGGCGTCGGGGCACTGCCGGGGGGTGGGGGGACGCCCGGACCTGGGACTCTAGGCCCGGTTGTCCCCCCCTGATGGCGGACCTGGGGGCACTTTCAGCACAAAAAAAGTCTGAAAAACTAGGTTATACTCGAGTATATACAGTATTTAATATTTGTCTATTCCCTTATACAGGTAGATTCATCAATGATCAATTTTACCAACACCATTAACATAGAAGGTAGAGGACCAATAATCACCAACAGTCCGATATACTATATACAGAACTTTACCTGCTCCTTCAACCTGACCATGCCGGGCAGTCTAAACTATTATGCATATGATAACATGAGGTGAGATCTTACAAGAATACTGTTTGACAATATGTTCCTTATAGTGCATGAATCATGGTATATCGTGGGAATTTATTGTATATATAATGTATTCACTATTGTTATCTACTGTGACAGATCTGTCTTATGCTGGCCATACATCTATGTGAGACGCATCGCTCCCATACATGGCATGTGCTAAATGCAGCGGGAGCGTGCATCGCATCATCTCACCCCCACCACTCGCACAGATGTAAGGCCAGCATTGGAGTAATGTTGTTATATCATATAGTTTATTGAGCATTTATTTGTCCAAACTCAGATTTCTCTTAAAAGACAAAATAAGCTGCTGCCATGGCCAGCAGACTTACTTATCAGATGCCTCAACACGTCCAGGAAACTCAGAACCAACAAACTGTGTTGCAAAACGTTGTGAACAATCATTCATTTTCAGTATACATTTCCATAGTAAAATAATATACTTAAATGTTAGTACTCCCTAAACTGCACAAAGCTGCAATGGACTGGATCACATGAAAGCCTACTTAAGCATTTGTTTGTCATTTGTTTTCTCTGCATGTAACTGCATTAAAATTAATTTGCACCCCTCATTTTGTAACATGCAACAAGCGCAACTCTAGATAAGCCCCCATGGTATTTATGTCACTAAAACAATAACACATGCAGAAGCTATGATATTAAACAGATCAGGGCTAGAAGTGGGGGTGTATACAGGGGTATGCCATACCGGCACTTCTCCCACTGATGTAATTGAAAAACTACAAATCTCCTTTGACTTCTATTATATTCTGTGTTTCCATACTCCCATTTCTAATGTCCATACCACCACTTCTAAATGTCCATAGCACCACTTCTAAATGTCCATATCACCACTTC
>JABWIB010011978.1:8052-20335 GCA_016617825.1 Platyplectrum ornatum | reverse complement strand
ATAACACTGTGATCATACCAAAGTAGTAGTAGTAGCAGGGTAGTCCACAGTTTGACTGCTATGATAAGTGCTGATCTCCCCTCCTCCTCTATGCTGATGGCTATGGAGATGAGCACTGATTATGACACACACAGTCATTATGTGTATAAAATATTTTTGTATATTATTTTTTTTTTCAAAGTGTGCTGATTATTTCTAGTGTCATCACATCTGAAATAAGAAACAACTGAAAGTTAAAGAAGAAGAAATAAGAAGAAATTGAAAGTTAAAAGTTATTGCTATTGGATTATGTACCATTGCAAAGCAAAGGTCCAACTGGCACCTAATAATTGCCCCTAAACAAGCAGGATCTGGGGCAGCACCTGATCGAGTCATCTCTTGAAGAAATATATACTCAGACTAGGGCACAAGTTGTCAAAGTCATGTTTTTACCAGTATTCCATTACACATTTGCTAGGTTGAATTATTTTATATTGCATCAAACCAGTTTCAGATTTTTTACTCACAGAAATTTGAAATGTAAAAATACATTGAAGATGTTTCAATGATAATGTTCTAACTGCATTGGTGACTTGATTTTTTTTGCCTTCACAATAACTTCACAATAATATGTTGGTAATTTCAAACCTTAATAGCTATGGATGTATTCAATAAGAGATCAAATGAGAAATGTAAGGATAATATAAATACTTACATATTAAATGCGGAATTCAAGGACCCTGAATCTGATTTATTATATGCTAAGATGTCATTTTATAATTATGCTACGGTAAATTCTTATTTATAATTCTGTTTAATAACTGTTTCACACGAAGATATGTTTTATGTCATTATTAATAGTAATTCACACTTAAGAACCTAATTGAAATAAACTCCACTGAGGGTATATTCCAAGCCATAGTCATCAGCAAAAAATGTAGGTTAAAAGATGGCATTTGAAACTGATCGTCTTTAAAATAACTTGAATAAAATTAATTCATTATCACTGTTAACGTTACATAAAAACTCTTAGATTAGGTGGTATAAAAAAAATCATGTCTGAAGAGCATGACACAAAACAATTAAAGATAATGGGACAGCGGAATTAGCAAATGTAAATCTTAAAGTGCTCACAGTCTCTTCTTCTAAGACTTGTTTTACAAGCAACCACTGTTATACATAATTCATTAGGAACAGCAGCAATGTGTCTTTCAGCATCTTTATTTTTACTGAAATGTGCAGATAAACATAGATCCTAAAGTTGAACAGTGAAATCTCTGTCTCTGGAGTCTTTTCCAACTAATTGTTAATTATTAGAGACTAACTTAGTCACTGAAGCAAGTCATTTGGTTGGTAATTCAAATGCTGTCATTTGCTACACAAATCAGCCCAGTGATAGAGTGTCTTTAAATTAGGTTACAACCATGCAGTTATTGGACAGGGAGTAATTGATAAAACCATTAGTAACACTTGTAGAGATAAAAGCTAGCCAAATCATGCAACCATAATTATTTCTAATGGTGAATGCTATAGATCGTTTGAGAAAGAATTCCTAAATTATTGTTCAAAATCAAATTAAAGAGTACAAGTATGCTCACCAAAAATGTAATGTTTACACATGAAAAGAACTTCAATATGTAATAAAAATTATTTATGCATATCATAACAAAATACCATGATAGATAGATAGATAGATAGATAGATAGATAGATAGATAGATAGATAGATAGATAAGAAGCCTGTCCTGTTTGAAAGGCAGTATTGTCCACGAGAGGGAGAAAGAGATTCATGACCACGAAGGCCTGATTTTGGTGCGCCAGGTGTACATAAGCAAGGGTTGTCCTCAGTCGCCTACGGGAGATCGACCCTATGAATGGGGGGTTAAAAGAGCGAATCACCCCCACCCAAAATATGAAGAGGGCGCAACCCACAGAAGTCCAGGTTAAACAAAATCATACAGGTTAATTAGTAATCTGTCAGTCAGTAAACAGTAAATACACTGGCTGGCAGATTTCGAACAAACAGTCTGTGCGCTGACAGTCTGTGCGCTTTCCTTTATCTTCCTTCCCTGTGATGAATTGCCTAATATATATATATATATATATATATATATATATATATATATATATATATATATATCCTCCTAAATTATAGGAGATAGGGGGTGCCTCATTTTAAACTGAGGGGTACCTGTTTTTCTCCTATAGAATTATTGAGCATGAACATTCTTTTCCAGTCATTGTGGACCACCCAAGAGTTCACAGATTTGTTTTCACCAATACTGGCCAAAGGCTGCAGAAAGCTTGCAGTTTAAAATAATATAACACTATGGCACATAGTTCTCAGCAGTAAAATGATAGCTCTAAGCTATCGTAAAAAACACAAATCCTGTAGCAAGTCTTAGCAGGGTAAGGCCTTCAGGACCCTCGAATGAGGATGTTGAGGATGAAGGTGTTGATGCATCAACTAACACCTAGGCACAGTCGCAACAGACAGCCAACCTCTCCATACACTCTCCAATATAAAATGGCATCTAAATACAAAGGAATACTTTTTATTGAAACCAAAGCAGGGCTCGAAGTGGTCATGGATACAGTGGTAAGACTCCTACTGATTCAATTGAAAACCAATAATTCTCCATTTACTTCCATTATCATCCATGCTTTCATACTGCCACTTTTAAATGTCCATACCCCCACTTCTAAATTTCCACTTCGACCAATGATCCAAAGCATGCAAGATTTCCAGGAAAACAGGGGTTTCCCTGGATTTGAGATACAAATTTTGCTAAATAAACTTGTTGGATTTGATAGATTCACAAAAATTCACAATCTAAAAAATGTGCTATAGGAATGTTTAAGAAGGAGAATGTGGCTTATTTACAACATATTTAGATATCTTTCTCTGGTATTCTCACTATTCCCCAAGTCTTGTCAATTGAAATCCTTTACTGGTTGCTCACTCTGCGATCCTTAATTCTGACACAATATTTTGATCTCCATGATCTCCTCTCTTTTCTTCATAGATTCTATTCTCTCTCNCAAAATACTACTGTAACTTGGGACCACTTTTTAGGTAGTTATACTTACCTATGCGACATAACACATTGCCAGTTAAATGTTTAGGCATTAACTGGTTAAATGTTATGTAATATTTTTTTGCAGATATTTTTCTGTTTTATATTTAAGGGATTAAAAAAACTAATCTACACTTTACAGTGGTGCTCACAACACGTGCACAACACTGAATGCTGCTGGGTATTGTCATCTATTTTTTCCCTATTGATTTGCTGTCTGGTTTCCATCCAGGAATGTGTTTAATTCCAGGACTAGATAAAAAAATGCCACAAGCAAAACTTTAACTCACTTCCAAAACTGTACAAAAAGACATACGGACATTCACAAACAAAAAAAAAACTGATGTGAGTTAATATTTTAATGCTCCCAGCCAACCACGTCTATTTAGATAAGATGTCAGATGTAGGGAAAGCACTTTGGTAACCAATTTTACTGTTTATAACTATAGCCTTATTTTACCTATTTGCAGCACAGCTTCACAGACATCAGAGAAAGTACAAAGAGCAGCTAAAATAGTACATGGTACATGGACTAAAAATCCTATCAAAAACTAGCGCAACCATATGTAGAGCAGCTTTATGGAAAGAAGGGTAACCATATGGAGATAGGGGTAAGAGCAGCTTTCAGATATATCAAGAAATGTAGCCAGGTAGAGGAGGCCGGCATTTCTCAAAGGAAAAGGTAAAGAATATTTATAGGGCATATGTATAAACTGGAGCCACTTGAACCATAGCCAATGACTGAACAATCACTATTGTAATGTGTGCAGCAACTCTTACATTTCAGTCTCAGTTATTCTAAGACTATACAATGTGACCATGTAAATGTCTTTCCAGTTTTATTTATTCTTTTTATTTATGCTAACACCAGAATAGTCGTTTTTTAGTAAGATATTCCCAACAGGTAGATTAAGGTATATAAAAAACTATATCAATCAAATTTGCTAGCATTCAAATGANCATAATCAATAAAAAGTAATTTTGATAAATAATGCACTCATAAGAAATATAAAGTGTACGATTTCTCTTCTTATATAATATTACATTTATGTTCAGCTTGTTATTTATGAATTTGATATAGAACAAAAAGGCAGTACACATATTACTAAGTTACATTTATATTCCAAATGATTTTACTCATAGTTTGAAACAGATTTAATGTGTTAATGCTAAATGGAGACTACAGGGCAAATAAAACATCCAGATTAGTAAGATTAACTTCCTTCAAAGTATGATTATTGAATAATTATTGAAGGGTAAATTCCAGGGAAAACTTCTGAAGAATAGAATTATATTTTGCAATTAGCACAATTTATGATAGCTAGGTCATGCCAAGCTAACCTTTATCATTCTCTGCAGAAATCAGCAAGAATTTAAATGAGATCTACCTAGATTCAATAAATAACACTGGCACTTTCATAAATGAAAACTATAACTATAAATCATAGTACACATCTGTGTAAAAGTGTCCCAAGTCTCAAAGTTTTCTATCCTCAGTTTCAATGCAGATAACAATCCTCTTTTTATATATCAAAACAGTGTATTGGAATTTTTCACAAAAAATTAACAGCTCAAGGCAAGACCGCACAGATAATGCAGGACATAATAGCAAAATGCTATTATTAGGAAGATGAGAAGTCATGCAATCAACAGCCACGAAATATGTATGCCACAAGTGATAAGAAGAGCTGAGCAAGAAAATGAAACGTATCCTACACACGGGAAAGAAAAAAAGAAAACAAAAGGAAAATAACTAAAAAAATAGTGGCAAGACATTGACCCCATTAGTTTAACAAGGACGACCCAATGCACCCAATACATATAGACGAGAAATTGAATCTGCACTAAATGTAAATGCTCAATAGAGCTACCCCATTTTTGTAGAAAGAAACAGCTCACACTTCAATATCCCGGAGAGTAGCTCTCCTATCAAGATACAGAGAAGCTCTACCAACATTTCCATAACCAAGCTTAGAAAGGGTGTAGAAGACTTAAGATTCTCTTGAAGTTGAGCCGAGCATACTGTGTACTGTCATAGAATTTAACCCCTTTAAGACGCAACCTATTTGGTCCCTAAAGACCAAACCCTATTTTACAAATCTGACATGTTACACTTTATGTGGTAATAACTTTTTAATGCTTTACCTTATTAAACTGATTCTGAGATNGTTTTTTCGTGAGACATTGCACTTTAGGATAGTGGCAAATTTTGATCGATACGTCTGTATTTTTTCGTGAAAAATGCACAAATGTAAATGTGAAAATTCCACCATTTTCAAAATCAGACAGTCATACCACACAAAATAGTTACTAAATAATAATTTCAATATGTCTACTTTCTGTTGCCATCATTTTTTAAACCACCTTTAACTTTTTTAGGGCGGTTGGCGGCTCATAAGTTTCAAAAATGTTGGGGCCAGTTCACGTTGGATTTGATTTGACATTTAGAAAACTACACCCCTCAAACTATCCAAAACAGCACTCCAGAAGTTTGTTAACCCTTTAGGTGTTTAACAAGAATTAAAGCAAAGTGAAGGTAAAATTTAAAGATTTTCCCATTTTTAGCAAATTTTCCATGTTAAT
Source organism: Platyplectrum ornatum (assembly GCA_016617825.1). Taxonomy (NCBI): domain Eukaryota; kingdom Metazoa; phylum Chordata; class Amphibia; order Anura; family Limnodynastidae; genus Platyplectrum; species Platyplectrum ornatum. Next base: position 14,697 of record JABWIB010011978.1, on the reverse strand, counting down.
CCATTTTATTCTGGACCGATATTAACCAGGACAGATGTTAACAATGAGACAAAACTTAAAATGTAATCCCTGATTTTGCAGATTTTAGAAACATCCCATATATGGTTGTAAAACGCTATTTGCGGACACCGCAGGGGTCAGAAATGAAAGCATTTGACTTTTTTTGCGCAGATTCAGCTGGAATGGTTTTAGTGCGCCATGTTGCATTTGCAGAGCCACTGGTTGTATCAGTNGAGTAAAATCCCCCAACAAGTGATACAATATTATAAACTACACCCCTCAAGAAACTCATATACGGGTACAGTGAGCACTTTGACTCCACTGATTTTTTGTAGCGTGATAATTTTTCTTGTCAAGGTGGGCAGGGATTAACCTTTAATTTTTAATTTATTTATATATTTTTTTACAGGTTTTCATTCATCAAAAGTTGGCNAATTTTCCATGTTAATCCATTTTATTCTGGACCGATATTAACCAGGACAGATGTTAACAATGAGACAAAACTTAAAATGTAATCCCTGATTTTGCAGATTTTAGAAACATCCCATATATGGTTGTAAAACGCTATTTGCGGACACCGCAGGGGTCAGAAATGAAAGCATTTGACTTTTTTTGCGCAGATTCAGCTGGAATGGTTTTAGTGCGCCATGTTGCATTTGCAGAGCCACTGGTTGTATCAGTNGAGTAAAATCCCCCAACAAGTGATACAATATTATAAACTACACCCCTCAAGAAACTCATATACGGGTACAGTGAGCACTTTGACTCCACTGATTTTTTGTAGCGTGATAATTTTTCTTGTCAAGGTGGGCAGGGATTAACCTTTAATTTTTAATTTATTTATATATTTTTTTACAGGTTTTCATTCATCAAAAGTTGGCATAGTACTCACGGCAGTTACTATGCGGGCTATCGTGAAAGAAACTAATGTGAAAAGCAATTTTTCATTAGTTTCATTCACAAAAGCTGAACATAGTAACCGTATTTTTTATTAATAATTGTATTTTTTTTTTTTTTTTTTTACATAGATCCTGCACTACTAATAGCCTGTTTGTGTTAAATAAGCACAGGATCTGTCAGTCTTCTGTCCCTTTAAAGCTGCAACTGGCTAGTCAGAATTGACTATCCAATCGCAGCCTTTGCCGTGGTCGGGACCAATAATTTTGGTCCTGTACATGTACAGCGCTCGTACATGTACAGCGCTCGTCCTTACGGACCTTCCCCCTGCGCCGTATAGGGGTTAAACAGTTGTGAAGGGAAGGTCACATCCAAAATATCCTTAGCCTGAGCAGTTACAGAGCCAGATCATAAACGGGCATAATCCGGGGGTTAAAGTGCATAAAAGACAAGATGGACATGGAAAGTATGCAACTTCTGATACAAAAGCAGATGTCTCACAAAATCCTCCCCAGCAGAGAACTGGGAAACGCTGAGCAAAATGTCTGACCTGTAAGTACTTGAAAAAATTATTTTGGGGGAGGTCGAATTTCTCCTGAAGTTGGGTAAACAAATAAATTCTAAACTCCCCCCCACCCCTGGTCAAACATATAGCAAATGGATTTAATACCCTTAGCCAGTAGAGAAACCAAGCACTACACAGGCTACACTACACTGGTCAACTTCAAGTAGCAGAGGCAGGGTAGTAGTGAGAATTGCAAAAGATCAGAACCATGCAAGCCAATGATCCTGAGATTATTGCAGGAACGATTTTCATGGTCATCCAATGTATTCCAAATATTCCATTTTTGGAACACCACTCCGACTGGTCACCCTTTGGTTTCTGCACTTTAGGAGGCATGGAGCTGTGCAGAAACCGATCCACCCGGTCCCAGGAGGAAAGGAGGGAAAAAGGGACAGCACAGAGCCATAGCAGGAGTTAAGTGCTGCAGATTAGAGATTAGAGGCCAAATAGAAGTGATCCGGGGTGGCCCTAGGTTTGCGGGACCTTATGCGAAATTTTTATGGAGGGGCCCAAGTAAAGGGATCCCTCTGACGAAGTCACTCAGTGACATAATGCGTAAGGGCAGAGCTAATTAATCCTCAACGTGCCACTGATACAATCAGGTTCAGCACGCTGCAGCATGTAAGAGAGGTGGCGGCTTGGCTGGTATCGTAGAAAGCTTAATGTGATATGCTGTTTAAAAGAATTGCAAAGGTATTAATGTTCTTATCACCGTGCAGATCTGATAGAAATAAAATCTTGTGTAATACACTACGAGGTGCCCCCTGGTTTTTGTTTGTTTTTTAGTGAATTATGGTGGAGGCTGGTCCAGAAACAGCCATTTAAAGGGGAAGACGCGGTCCAGTACAAAGGGATCTAGTGACTAAAGAACTTTGTTCAAGGAACTGTACTTCTACTGATTGGATGAAGATCTAATTGAGACTTTTAATCTGTGAAGATAGTCTGGTGTAGCGCACTTAATTTTTATTCCAACTGCGTCTGTCGGGGAAGCAATAACATAGATCCCCGGCAGGCCAATAAAAATAACAATGCCGGCAGCGGCAGGCAGGGGCCATATAGGGGCGGGGCCCCTAGGGTCCCCTGATCTTGCAGGGCCTTAGGCGTCCGCCTATGCTTAGGGCCGCCTCTGGAAGTTGTGAATCCAGAGTTTCTGAAAACAGGTAATTTTGCTCAGTTCTCATTTTCCCTGTGCATCTACTTGAAAAACAAAGTAAAGAAAACAGCAAAACACAGTCATGAATACTGGCATTGCAGTCATGTTTCTTTTTATAGCACAGAGCTTTGCTTAATTCCTGTCTCATGGGAACCTATTTCTGCAAAAGACCATCTTCTTGACCCCAGATCTGGGGACCTAACCGCCTTTGCAGATGGTGGGGTTAAACATGATTTTAATGATGTTAGAACATAACTCGCTTTGTAGTTGTCAAAGTCATCACATATTATGTGTGTATTTCTCTACTAATCATACTTTAACTTCAACAAAATATTTTCATATTTCTTGATTAGTTTAGTACACCAAAACATTTTTAGATGTTTTAACACACTGGACATTTTTGTAGAGTTGTGCATATTTTTTTATATAGGTATGATCTCAAAGCCAAAAAAATCATGTGCAATGATTTCATATAGGTACTTTTAAAGTCACATGCACATGGTACACATGGGCTCAAGTCACTGAGAAAGGATGAAGCATGTCTGATGACACTTAGCCTGATTGGGGACCCGTGTGGTGAGTCACTCTTTTCCGGTGGGGAGGGGATATTTAAGCAGTTTTTTCTGTATACAATTTTATGACTCTGATGAAAGAGGCTGACGTCCTCTGAAACGTTGGAAGGTATTTTATTTTAAGTACCCGTTGAAGTCCTGGGGGGGGGAATTCACTAACTGACGATTTACAGAAATCGTCAGTGGCTGACGATTTTGCTGACGATTTCCACAAATGTGTATTCACTAAGTGACGAAAGTGTTTTTTTTCGTCATTTTGTTTGACGTTTACAGATCGTCAATGTGATATCGCTGTGACGATTTTTGCAATACATTGGATACAAAAATGGAATTCACTAACGGACGAATATTGTATTCACCCACACATCGTCATGACGATTTGTAAAAATCGTCAAAAGGCCAATCGTCAACAGAGAGTGGAGATTTCACACATTTCGACAGCAATACCAATGATATGTTTATGTTCCTTTGTCCATATCCAGACACCTACAATGAGTCATCCTCTGCATACACAGGAGATATGTGTACATTCATTAACATAACAACATCCTTACACAATGTACTGTATCGGCAATGAATAGGTGTGACCATTGAATACACAATGTATGTGCAGTTCCTCTAGTGCAGAAGTTGGATGGGTAGGCAGACAGAATGGCCACCAATACACTTATCTTTCTGCAGGCCTTTGCAGTGCTCATTTTTGCTGATTTTAATTCTGGATTTTTCCCAAAGAGGCACATGTACAAATACATATCACTTATCATTGAGCATATTTTACACATACAAATAGCTTTCCTGTCTATCTAGAGGTCGAAGTGTCGGTGTACATGGTGATTTGCCATAGTGTCTCTTCTCCCACTGGTTTAAAAAACTTTAAATCTCCAATCACTTCCTTTTATATTCTATGTTTCCATATTGCCACATCTAAATGTCCATACTGGAACGTTGACCCTTTATTTCATTATTCACTGTTATATTATAAAAAAGAGGAAAAAAAAGAAAAAAGCTTAATATATTAAAAAAGTTCTAAAACTTTGAGGTATTTTAAAGACCTTTTTACATATTTTAATATGTAAGCAATACACAGATATAGTAATAATGGACTGAATCCAGACTTACAAGTCGCCTGTCATTTACGAAGGTTGTCTACATAAATGATGGGCAAATGACGTTACTGGTAACACCGTCTGGTAACAGATGTTACAGATGTTACTAGTACACAAATCTCCAGTGTGTACTGATAAACTGATTCTCATTTATATTTTTGCATAGAGCCACCTTGTGGACATGTATGTAATTGCCGCATATTGTTGCAACTAAGGTTTATGGGTACTGTTTATAAACGATCCACAATGAACTAGGCAGCAGTGTGTGCTTGGGCATTCAAGATTGTGAGAAGAAATCTTATAAAGACATCTGCTCAATTGAAAAATACCACTGTGTACCCAGTATCAGTGCTAATGCTGTTTTTAAATACACTATCAGCAGTTACACATTCAATTCCCAGTTTCAAATTCTGTCTCATTATTGACTTGTGCCCCACCTCTATGGTTTGGGGTTTGTATTATTCCATCCCTGAAAAAAGGTATGAATTATATCTACTGGACATATTTTGTCCATTTAATTCTATATGTTGAAACTATATAATTTGCTCGAGGCTATCAGACTTGATGTATTATGTGTGTGTTGCCTGCACTGTGCTAGTTCATCATGATTTAGGATGTACATTTAATTATAATTTCAATACAGGAAACAACAAATGAAAAGAAACTGCCACTGTAATATGAAAACTACCCCCTCCCCACAACTGGTTTAATTATTTGTTAATACTGAAAGAAACTGGGATACTAATAGTCCTAATAAGTACACTTAGAAGGAACTTGATGTCTAATGTTTAAGTACTACATTAATGCACATAGAGTCCTAAATTCACTAAGCGGGGAGTTTGGAGGGGAATTGAAAAGTGGGGATGTTGCCCATAGCAACCAGTGAATTAGTGAATTTAGGCCAGAATGTGATATAAAGTAAGAAAATTAAAGACTACATGCCTAAGAAGCTTATGCCCCCACCAGCTTTGTGCTGTATAAGAAAACTATTTAGTGACATCTATTTAGTGACATCTGATTATTATGTATACAATATTCTTACTGGTATGACCTGCTATAATACTAAGAAAAATCTTATTATATTGACATACTTTGATATGTTACATGTGTAACATATCAAAAACTATTAACACAATGCACACAAAGACATATTGTACATGTATATAACTGTACAAAAAGCTAATCTACTGAAACAGAATTATTTTCTTTAACCTCTAAATCCAGGAGGATGTGATCCAGATATATGAATTTGAAATCCATATAGAGCATCGCTTTAAAGAAAGAGAAAACTCTTTTTACAGTACTCTTCTGGGACTGCGCTAAGTAAGATACTGTACAATTTTACCCTTCATATTAAAGATAAGATGCTCTGTGCATGAAAAGGTGACAAGGTTGAAAGCATGAGGCATAAGGACAAGCTTGAAAATCTACGTCTATGAAGTACGGAAAGAAGAAAATCACTTTGGAAGCGATTTAATTGAAGTATTTAAAATCCTAAATGGAGTAGATAATGTCAACACACAGTACCATTTTCAGAGCAGAAGATGATAGGACAAGGGGAACATAAATGGAAATTATAGTAGAGCAAAGTCTGAGCAGGCATAAGTGTCCTTTCATGCAGAGAATAATAAATGTGCAGAACATGTCCCTTCAAGGAAAGATGTTGAGACAAAAACTCTAGGGTCATTTAAGAAAGAATGTAACTATCTTTTCCAGCATAAGAGATACAGAGGAAGGGGGTGGAATATTAATTGCTCTGTGAGTATTTTTCTATATTATCCAGTTGCATTGTTATAGTTTGAAACACATGTATTGTTAAGTATGATAATAAAAATCGACTCCTAAATTCTTTGCAAATGATATGTTCGTTTTACAGGTCATAACTTACCTAAAGGTGTTTCACTTAGAAATCTGTATACAACATACTGTAATTTTATACATTTTCTGTTTAAATCTAAATAGCTATGAGAACATTAGGCCTAAAATATTAAAAGCTATATTTCAAAATGTAATTGATCATTCCTTACACTGCCTTTCATGGTGACAAATTAGCAGAATGAGGATTAATTATCTGTGATTCAAGCCAAAAATAACAATAATGTCAATTATAGAAGTTTCTCATTTAAGCCTAACATGTATGCACTGAAAATGTGTGCTGTGAAAAACATAAAATCAAATCATATATGTTGAGTATATACCGTAGCATATACGGTAAATGCTAAGGAGTTGATGTGCTAATAGTAGGATCATAGTAAAGGCAGAAGGGGGGATAGAAATGAATTGGTCAGTGTTACGTTAAACATTGTTATGGTAAACACCTAAAAATTGTTGAGAACCACTTAAATCATGCAA
>JABWIB010011972.1:0-16074 GCA_016617825.1 Platyplectrum ornatum | reverse complement strand
GGGATTTGTGGGGTGGTAATGTAAACAGGTTATAAATGGTCTTTTTAAAAGAAAACCTGTCCACGTACNTTTTAGTTAATGCAAATCATTTGGCAGCCATACAAAGTATAAAAGTGTGTTGAGATGCTTAAGATGTGGCTTTGTAGATTTGGTTTGGGGAAGATAAGAAAGTAATAAACCCCCAAGTTACATTTGCATTTAGAAACTCAAATAGCTAAANATATATAACATATACACCATTAGAATCTATAGAATGTGTAGTAGCATACATCAAAGTTATGTGTACAGATGTGAAGTATACACAAATGTTTACTTAAATATANCAAAATAACANATTTTTTTATTTTTTGCAACATAANATTGGCCGACAAAGTACGGACATAATATNTATGTGACTGTACTTGGTTTTGGGATTTTTCTTTTTTTTTTATGTGAGTTGTTTAAGGACATGGCAAATCATTTACAGATACAGTACAGGCATATTTGGAAGTAAATTAAATCAACCTGCTATAACACTGTCTATATGTCTCTCTCTTCAAATAAATGGTATCATATAGCCTTGCTTCTAATCTCTGCATAACATTTATGTGAGAGCATAAAACACAACACAGCAGTAAGTAAAACAATATGTGTGACTCCAAAAAACGTTCTGTGCCAATAAGGGTTATATTCGGAGCAAATGGAGATGACCTGAAACTGACACAGTGGGACAGGAGAGGCCTGATGAACGAGGAGGGAACATGGGAAAAGCCTGTTGCAACAGAAGCAATTAAATGTTAGATCTAGCTTATAAAGTTAATCTTTTGCTACCAACAAAATACATATTGTTGCAATACTGTAAGAGTGCCAGAACAAGATTACAGCAAGGATTTAATATTTGGGACAAAACACGGTAGAAGATTTGCTTANATTTTTTTCCGCATTAATAGAATATATGAATAGATCCTTCAGTACGAAGAGTGAAACAAAAAAAATGATTTGGAAAATGAATGCTTGAGGGACAGGCGGTTTCATCTGTGCTATGTTGATGTGTATAACATAGCATTGATGAATGGATGCCTGGAGAGCTCAATTGCTGGTCTACTTCACGGCAAGAAGGCTAAAGAAAATTCTTTTGTTGCACAGCTGACTAGTGTGGTGCCTGCAAATCTGTTTTCCAATTTACTATGTATGGCTGTTTTATAAGTGAGTGCTCAAAAAACTAGAATTTCATATTTATGCTTTATATCGAGGCTACATTTTACAACTTGCAAAACAATTTGGATGTCTGCAAACTCTCAGTGTCTAATATCCTTTTTGACATATGATGTTTGTAATGGCAACCAGACAAATATATGCCCGAGATCCTGCTGCACTTCACAGCTGGAAATATTCACAGGAAATAGGAAGAACAGCTTTGCATTTTTTATGTAGGAAAGAAAAAAACCATAGCAATTTATCCAGCGAAAGACACATTTTCCTTGACTCTTAGGTCTATTTATTATGAGTCTTGCAGTCTAACCTATGAATACTTGGACTAGGGTTGCATTAATACACATGACTAGCTATCATTTATTTCTGCAGCAAAGATTCAATCATGACCCTGTTTCAAATTCAAGAGCATCAACTTTTTTATATTACCATATATAAAAGTAAACTAAATATTATATCTGAAATAACAAATCTACCGGTATATATGCATAACCACTTGAAGGAAGGAGTTTCAGCTCTTTATTACTAGACTGCATTTCATATTTTACGATGTGTTTGATTTCTAAGTTCAACAAAATAAACTTTTTTTCAGGACTGTCAGTATAAACAGCATAGTATACTGCTTATTATACAGAGCACAATAGATCTGATCTAAAGAAATACACTTTTCTGTGACTCTCTGATAGTTTCATATAATTACATAGATTCCAAATATTTCAAATAAACATTACTAATCAAGGACTGGATCAAGTTTTACAGAACCTCAGTGCTCGGGGCTGCGGTTGGCATTAGGACTTCTATGGAGGATAGGAGAGGCAAATCCTATGCAGGTAGTCCTATGCGGAAAGTTGGACTAAATGAACAGCGTGTTCACCACAACCAGTATATATCCAGTCATCCTAAATTCTCATTCTCTTCTCCTTATTTGCATTTCTCTAACCATTCTCCCCTTGTCTGCCTCCTTATATTTGTGACCATTTCCCTTGTATGTCTTCATCCATTCTACCACCCACTTGAATGTTGCAGCCATCCTTTGACACCCCCCCCTTGCATGTATTCAATTATTATATCAAATAGCTTGTAAGCCCAAGTCACTTTTAGGTCTCCTCTTATCCTTTCAGCCCCCATGTATGTTTCTGTCATCCTTTCAGCTCAGGGTATGTGCAGGGTAGTTGTATCAGATTTGTGATGATGCAACTGTAAGGCCGCCACTTACCCCTTACCTGATGTCCATTACAGGTCGATACCCCAGCTGAGTTGGCTGCCACAGAGAGAGAGGGAGGGAAGATAGCTAGAGGGGGAAAGGGGATTTCCGGGCCTCTCCTGCTGTAGCACGTCAGTGCTACAGCACCTCCTGCTTGGAGGGGTCCCAGTTAATNTAGCCAACGGACCTGAACCTATGCCCTGCCACAGATGCTGGCGACCTAGTTGAACTGCTTCATGTGTACACGTGTGAGNNCCTTTAGAGAAAAAGTAGATACTGTAAGGGAGGCACGTGGCTAAGCACAGACACAATAGTCCTATATCTAACTTACACTACTCCAATAACTAATAACTTACTCTAAGCTAATTACAGAATCATGAATAAACCTATTGCAACAGTCTTAAATATTCAAACTGGTATTTAGTAAACCACTTAACAATATATATATATATATATATATACACACACACATCTATAACCAACAGAGAACTACACTATTAGTCTGCACTGTCTCACACACACACACACACACACCACTGAATCCCCCACCCCCCTTTTCAGGTCAGGGATGGAGCATCCCTGTGGAGCTGAGTACCCCCAGACTGTGTCTTCCAGAAAGCCCTGATTATATGAGAAGGCTTAATCATGCCACTTATGGTCCCTCTTATGCAGAGCACTGCGCCAGCTATGTCTCCCCTTTATGCTGAGAACTGCGCCAGCTATGTCTCCCTTTTATGCTGAGTATTGCGTCAGCTATGTCTCCTCTTTATGCAGAGAACTGCGCCAGCTATGTCTCCCTTTTATGCTGAGTATTGCGTCAGCTATGTCTCACCTTTATGCAGAGTGTTGCGCCAACTATGTCTCCCCTTTAACCAGAGTGCTGCGCACTAGGTGTGCCATTGGACAGGCGGCACATCCTGCTTTCCTAAGCAGGTGCCTGCCTGTCACTTACCCCTTCTGCAAAGGATACCTACAGTGCCGAGGCGCCACCTCCTCTTGATCTTCAGCCAGGCTGCAGTCACCCAGGAGCCAAGGAGCTCTCTTGCAGGGCCCCGGGTTAGCCGTGAGACACGCTGTTGCTCCCTCTCCGCCTCCTCCCCCGTTTCCGACGGTCTGCTGGACGCTGCATTCTTCCACGGTCGCGTCCCTCTCGCCGGCGTCTTCCTGCTTGAGGTCGTCGTTGCACGCTGGCCATCCGTTGAGATTCTTCTTCTTTTTGACGCGACGACTGTCTGACCCTTCTGCCTTTGCCGCGGCTATATTTATAGGCGCAGATGGGGGCAGGGCTTCTGGCGCAGCCACGTACGTTGCGTAGTCCACTTTCTGGTCCGCCACCGCCTGTAATTGGCTAGTGGCGATGGACCGGTATGACGCATCACCTTTCCACTGGCCCATTTTGAATCTGGACGGATTCACCGTGGACCGTGTTGGAGGCGGGCGCNAAGGCCGCCGGTGAGTGTGGCCCCCACACAACTAGGAATAGAGAGAATATGAAGCTAATTCATAAAGTGTACTACTTGCTATTATATTGTAGGCCTCAACNTTGCTCTACTTGCATTATGGGTAGTTCCTTCCCTCTGATCCTACCCTCGGCACTATATTACTCATTTTTATTTTAACATGTAGAATGTGCTATATTTACTTATCTTGAATGTTCCCTTCAGATGTTCACCTGAGCAGAAAATGGAATTTATTTTGNTAGAGCAAAATATATGATAAATGAGGTGAGAAAAATAGCAAAAGCAGAACTGAAGATGGATCTGATATTCTGCGAGGTGACCAATTAAACAGCCAGGTGCAAGTGAAAGAATCAATGTCTCCGCAGACTGTTAGTTAAAAGCTGGAAATAGAAGAAAAATCAGTCAAATGTTAAAGGGCAGCAGAGTGTTGTAGGAGTGAAAACATAGACATATGCTATACATTATGCTTGAAGCAATTGCCAAACTGTGCTGTTCCTTTTAAGAAAGACAAGTTGTAGGTACTCAAATGGCAGTTTCCACAGAGGATGGTTGCTGCAATAAATTAGCCAGCTCTTGTGAACTATGGCCTGCCAACCAGTGATGTAGTTACTGTGGGCACACAGAATGTAAGGTAAGGGGGGCATGATGCACGCCCGAGTCAACTGACAACTTAGGGGGGTGAGGTAGAAGAAACAAGAAAAAAGGAGAAAAAAATCAAGCCATGCTGCAATGTGAGATATTTATTTTTATTTGTTTACAGGGAAAATGCTTATAGCACACAAAAAATGCTGTATACTGTAGTGTTGAATAGGAAACCTCAACCCCAGTACAGTACAAATCTTGGGGCCCGGAACACTGAGATTTCCACCACTAGTAGCAGTGCGAGAGTGCCGAAGACACGGCCCTGCCTCTCACACGTGTAGGAACTGCGTCTTGGCTGGCTAGCATCCAAGACGTGACAACACTGCACCAACAGCCCGGCCCCTGACAGCCAGGAGACATTAAGGAATGGAGACACCCAAGAACCAGGTTCTCCGCTCAAATCCTTTGTTGGCCATTAACAGTGGGGNTGATGGGTCCCCCTGAAGATTGGACCCGTCATAGCTGCCCCCTTATCCCCTCTTGTTGCAGGGTCTGGTAGCAGGGGATGCTGCCTCCACTTGTCATACATAACGTAACATCTGTCCTGATTTCAGCAGGACAGTTCCGCTTTTGAACGACTGTCCTGCTGTCGTCCCTGCCCACCAGTATGATCTTGGCAGAAAAAAGGGTAGGGTTGAGCGGAGCTATGGTCGTGGTTTGGGAGGGGCTTGGACTGCGTTTCCAAGAGCCGGGGAGCGNCACTTATCTGTCCCGATCTCAGAAATATTGGGAGGTATGCATATACACTGATAAAAATACCAGTTTAGTAGCAATGAGAAAAACTCCCCTTTTCTCATTTAAATGCTGTNTAACTTCCTGTTCCACAGAGCAGTCACATTTGTGGGCAGGCGGATGGGTCTGTGTGTCTTTTTGCACTTGCTTTAGTACTGAGCATGTGCAGTTCTGGNTGTGCAACTTTGGAGCAGCCCCAAAGTGTATATTTACTAACCAATGTTCATTGATTTCAAATTCAAGATTTGAAATCCAGTCAGTAAAATAATTGCATGTAGGCAGTGTAGCAAACTTGCTGGTTTGTAAACACAAAAAATACCCTTTATTTAAATTTTAATTGATTAACATATACAGGTTGTTACAGATGTACAATGCAATAAAGATTACTTCATAAAAATGTCTTGTTTGTGAATACAACCGATACATGTACATTACATTTNAGTTTTTTCTGTTATTTCTATGATAAATGCTACCAAAAAAATGGATGTTGATATGCTCTGTGAAGAGACCTTAGCAATCAATGATTTATAGGTCAATGCGTACTTGGCTAAGTGGCACTTATCCTGTTAGTACTTCCTGACTACTTGTAAAATAATTTAATTAAATTAAGCACTGCAATGCTTTTGCTAGCAACCATTACCAGCTAATGATAACATCTTCCATCTATTTTTTACTGCACATTTTGGTACAGATCCAGAGTTTTAGGCTCACACAATGCATGGCTGCTGGGACCAATCTATCCAGAGGTGCGTGCTTTAACAGAAACACACACCTCTGTATAGGACATAGGGAAGGGGGAACCTTTTTTCCTGCTTTTGGAGCCGTATGTGATGAGGCTACATATCCTATTTGCAGTCTCTGCACTTTCCTACCATTTAAATGGGGCTCTTAATGCTTGTTTTCACAGCATTCAAAAACACATCAATTTAACTTGATTCAATTTGGTGCATACCTGTGACTGCATTTACATACTATTCTTCACAATGTGCTGTCTTCCATGTGTGACCAACCACAACACTGTACCCTGTCTCAGAGCGAAATTCAGCCATCGAGGGGGCAGGACACTTAAAGACTGTGGGGCTCCCAATTGGCCGCAAACCGCATTGATCGCCCCAACACTGCGATACTCTACTGCAGTNGCCAATCAGGAACAAGGGCTAGTAAACCGCAGCCCTGTTTGAAAACCAAAAACATGTTAAAATGCACAACAGCCTACAGAAGGGAAGGAAAATCAAAGGTTCCTACCCAAAACACCCCCATCTCCCCTTCTCCTCCACGACCCCTGTTTCTAACCTATTGCATATTCAAAACCCTGCCCTTTTGGGGGAAAGAGCAAACAATTATTTTCACTGTCTTATTTGGACTTAATTTTCTGTAACATTTATTTTCATTTGTCNCATATATTTAGACCTGCATACAATGGAGAAAGTAGGTATAAGCATATAAAATTATTTGGTGCTCAAGAACCAGTTTTTTCTTTGAAAATAAAAAAAAGAATGTTCTGCACATTGACAAAAAGACATTGCCATCTATTAAAAGTAATAAAATAAATCAAAATGTAATTTGTATGATCTCACACACCGAGTTGCCNGTGGAATCTGGTTTTCATTATCNTGTCAATCTTTTGTGATATATGGTTTATATAGATATGCATGTACGTGTTTGAGCAATGATATATTTAATTAGGTAAAGACAACATGAGAAGAATTGAGGACAGGGGGACTGTGGTAAGGTAATTCAGCTTTCTACGCTTACAACTGACCTGAATGTGGTACTATAAGGCATAGTATAGTCTTGCCAACACACACTGTGCAATCCAGACTTCCAATACACAGGCNTTTTAGATTAGCATTTACATTTCTCTGAACACTGGTGGTAGGTTATAGCTTTTAAAAGTCCATAGGTGTGAGGCAAGTGGTTAGTAGCCAGATGACACTTATTAGATGCTTGCAGATCTGCATGCATTGAAATCATGTGTCTGGATTCAGTCAAAATATTCTGCCTCCATGGCTATTGGGGTTAAGATGAACTTCTCCTCAGCATACCACCCCCAGTCCAATGGTCTCACAGAATGCACTAACCATGATTTGGAGAATTTCTTGCATCTCCAAATCAAGATGATTGGGTGGATCTGCTTCCCTGGACAGAGTTCTCATATAACAATGCAGTTCATGAGCCCTCTTCATTCTCTCTACGTTTTTTACTCTGTGCGGTCATCATCCTAGACTCACACTCTGGAAGACATTCATGCTCAAGACATTCCGGCTGTGGATTCTACCCTCAGGTCCTTCTCTTACATGTAGACACAGTTAAAACAGAATTTGGATCAGGCTTCTGAGCAGATGAAGAAAGCTGCAGATAAAAAGAAAAGTCCAGGAGATAAGGTGTGGCTTTCCTCTCGTCATCTCTGTCTCAAAGTTCTGTTAATGAAACTGGCTTCTCCGTACATTGGTGGTCCATTTGAGAACTTCAATCCTTAGGCAGGTCATCAATCCTTAGGCAGTCAGATTGAAACTACAATCTCTTCAGGTGCCTAATTTTTTTTTATGTGTCTGTGCATAAGCCTCTGGTTATCAACAGGTTTTCCACAGTACACAAGCCTCTGGTTCCTGTATCTATCCAAGGTCAAACTGACTTCAAGGTCAGTCACATCCTGGATTCATGTCTTTCCAGAGGATCCCTCCAATATCTCATCCATTGTAAAGGATATGGTCCAGAAGAAGGTTCCTGGGTCAAGGCCTCTGATTTATATGGACCTTACTTGACCAAGACCTTCCATTGGAAGTCCCCCTCCAAGCCTCATTTGGGTGTCTCCATAGTCTAGTCTTTATGGGTGGGGGTACTGTCACAATTTCTGCACTGCANTTATGTCTTATTTCTTTTATTTCCTCTTTTACCTCACTGTTCAGTCTCCTTACAGGTTCAATGCGATAGTCCTGCTTGATTCAGTCTCTGTCTGCCTATTAAAAACCTCTAACTTGCAATTACTCTTTGCAGAGCAACAGGTTGTTAAGTCTGCTGATCTGTGTCCTCAAGTTTGTCCATGTGCTCTGGCTACCTGCATTACTGCTATTGTTATCCTCTTTTCCAATCTGTATTATCACCCTCCTGTGTTCCATTTTCTCCTGTGATTCTGAATTCCAGCTACAAAACCTCTCTGTTATACCTTTCCTGCAGTGTGCATCCAGGGCAGGGGGCATACACTGGGAACAGAATTAGGACAGGGGGGCATACATTGGGAATATATCAGGAAGGGGGCATACATTTGGGAACACTATCAGGGCAGGGCACATACATTGGGAATATATCAGGAAGGGGGCATACATTGGGAATACTATCAGGGCAGGGCACATACATTGGGAACGTGTCAGGGCAGGGGGCATGGTTTGGAAACATATTAGAGCAGGGGACATATATTAGGAACATATCAGGTTAGGGGACATGCATTGGGAACATATCAGGGCAGTGAGCAAACCTGATATGTGGGGGAACCCATACTCATCAGCTGTGCATGCGCAGTGAAAAATGTCCATGTACTTCCAGCTGTTTTACAGGCTGTTTGCTGATCTGGATCAGCTCCTGGGATTTGATTTGATTAAAGAGTTGCCATTTCCAAGGTCAGTTATANATTACAATTTTTTTAATAATAATGCAAAACATGGGAATCTTAAGCAATGAAGGTTACTTCAAGGTTCGATCATCAAAAACAAAACTGATTAAACATATTTGTTTATTTTTAGTTACCCTTATTTTTAGATACCCTTATTCTGTGGCCCATTATAAATTTGGTTCCTTCTACAGTTTAGCATGCTGTAGTTTTTGGATGTGGTTAGCTGGTTCTTTTTGGATGTGGTGAGCTGGTTCAAAAAGCCCTGTTTCTGACAAGTATACAGTGATGGCGCAGCTTTAATGAACAAGAGGATGCAACACGGAGGACTCCACAACTGAATCCCTGTTACTAACAGATACTATTTTCCCTTCATCCTGATCCTTACCCTAACCCTTCTCTTTTATCAACCTAACCCTCCCTTTCTAGCAGCCTCATTTTGCTTGTTTTTTTCTGGGTTACTTATTATGCGGCGTCTTTAGGGACTGTCCACACTGTAAAATCTCAGGTCTGCCTGTTCACACTGTGGGTGACTTGGGTCAGACCTGGGATTAATCCTGTATTGATCCCCGGTTGAAATCTCAGGATTATTCTGATGCAATGTTTACACTATGCCTTGACCTGGGTCATTCGAACATGACCCAGGAATAACCCAGGTTTTTGTTGCAGTGTGAATGGGAATAAACATGCACGCCCTTCAGCCTAAAGCTGAAAGGTAAACCATTACGCTNAATACTGGTGAAAAACAGATGACCATTAAATATAAAAAAGAATGTTATTATAAACTGTCTAATCTGTTAATTGTCCTCTTTGATGGTTGGGGTGGGTTCGAGGAACAAGAAGGGGAAACAAGTGAACAGACCTGCCACCTCGTATGGGCTTCTGGATGCTTAAGATCTTCCTCAAAATCAATGTGATTATCTGCTTCTGCCAGGTTGCTTACCATTCCTATCCCTGTCTACAGGGATATGGCATACTAATATACAAACCTGGCTCCTGTATGTTTTTTAAATTTGCGAGTAACATCTGCCACATGCACTCTCAAAGGTTACAATTAAAGTAATCTATACATGCACAGATCACTTTAACTGTATAATTCTGAATCCGGTCAAATGAATCCGGTCAAATGAATCAATATGTTGCACCTCATACGATTTAAAAATGGTTGTATATAAATAAAATTTATAATTTTATCAAACTTGACCATGAAATAAAAATGTGCACTTTTAAGGATTATTGTTTCTTTTATTTTATGGAAATAAAACTTAATCAGTAAGAAAACTCAATTATTTACAGACTATTGGATGTCCATCTGTGCAACTGGGAACTGAAATGGATGAGTAGTATAATTCATCTAAGTGCATAAAAAACGGAATTCTGANTCTAGCCTATAGGTTTAGCCACGATTACGCCATTACAGTACATACATTATTTATAACTGTGCATTATATTAGAAAAAAACTTACTGTACAAATGACAAATGGCTACTCTGAAGGCAAAGAATTTGCATCTATTTTACTTCAAGGAATAACAGTAGTTTACATGTGGTTTTTAAGAGAAGTATATTTGGTAGGATTCCTGCCTCATATAAATATGACAGACTTTACAGTATCATTAATACAGATTAAAGACGCATTTAATATTTAAAACATATTTATATACAGAAGCCACTGAAAAAGAACTAATTAAATTAATTTAAATAAAAACATATGTTGCTTTCCCATTTTAAACTAATGTGAACCTGTTTTCAATTAAGTGATGTGAATAAATCTTATTAGGCTCTTAAAATATAGGCTAAACTATTGTCAGAAGTAACTTCATGTAGGCAGCAGAGATGATTCAATCACAACTACTTAATTAGAAGCATTGTCCATTTATCATCAGCACATACCTGTAAGTTACACATCTCCAAATAGGCCCACATATCCTTTCTTACATATTAAATTAGCCAAATTTGCATAACCATTGGATAACCATAACCTCAGATTATTAATAAGGCACTCTTATTGGAGGAGCATTGCAAAAATATGTATAAACCAAATAGGGTGGCGGAACACGCATAGTAAACACTTTAAATTAGAAAGATCACTTAAAAAANATATATATTTTTATCTTTTCTTNACTAAACAATAAAGCATTGTGNAAAGTTTATAGGTATAGTAATAAAAAATGTTTGACTGCTATTGTTATTGCTGCTGCTGTAACTATTATTAGTAGNGGTAGTGTTTATATTGCTTGATTACTTTTAAACTAATAGCATTCTCAGCAGTACAAATAAGTACAAGGTTACATTTATGTAATACTTGAACCATCAATTTATAAAATACCAAAGAAGTGAAAGAAAGNTGCTAACAATGAAATAATAAGATACTTCTGAATATTTTGTACATTTTGTGTTCGTATTAATATGTATTTAAAATGAATTAAATGATTTGTATTTAGAAGTAAAACTGGCCATACACTAAACGATAAATAGGTGCTAATTGTTGCACTTAATATTTGTGCAATATTCCTGCTTATTGATGCACTTTAGATGTGTAGCACTTTCATGCTGTTATGAGTGTTGGGATCTCATACTAATGTGTATATTCAGTGACATTGCATATTTTATTGTTTGCACATTGGTGGTAGATTTTGTGTATTTTGAACAGTAAAAGAATTAGATTGAATCAAATGAAGTGCTGGCTTTCTGTCCTAATTGGTGGATTGTGTATGGATATTTATTTTATCTAAGCTTAGCACCCAGGATTTATGATATATGAGCTGGTGCCGCTTTTGGTTTTCTGCTTGCTATACATGTGATACCCCAGGAGCATCTGTATTGCATACATCCTGGGCATCAGTTGGAAAACTGTGAGAGACTTCCCTTAGCTGCCAGATTGTTCACCTCCGTCATCTTGTTAAACCTGGTAACGGTACTCATAAAACCGTATAACACAGTGTACAGGTTATTCCAGTCACACAGAAATACAGTATGGAACTATAATGACAACAAGTAAATATATTTCAAGTAGTAACCGTTTCTCACAACCTAGTCCAGTTAAAGTTATTTACCTGTCCTTGATATAAATGCTTTTATATGTCAGTGACATCGAACTAAAGTCTCTTTAAGACATTAGGGGTAAAACTTCTCCTCAAAAGAGCCTGATGAACTTATTTACTGCGTATAGTGCATTGTTTATGATGAATGTTTGATATGAAGACATTTGCCTAAAGTTACAAGTGTTATTATTAGTTAAAGGGCTTGAAGTGGGGGGGGGNGGGGGGGTATACGGGGATATACCGCACTTCTCTCACTGATGTAATTAAAATACTACAAACCTCCATTGACTTCTATTATATTCTGTGTTTCCATACCGCCACTTCTAAATGTCTACTGACCACTGATTAGTACACAAAAAGCTTTACTCACCTCTTTAGTGCTACAGCTCTCTCCTGGGACGCTCTTTAATGCTGTCAGGCAGAGTAGGTAATCTCTCTGCCGAGTGTCTCTTCACCATAGTGACGCAGGGAGCGCAGGATCTCAGGCCCTCCCCCTGCAGGCANCATATGAAACTGCAAGGAGAAAGATAGTTCCAAGCTCCCTCACGCAGCAAATTCTACAGTGAGTGATGGCGTGGGCCACAAATGTGACCGCTGCACCCCTGTAGCTACGCCACTATGTAGACCAACGTATACATTTATTTTCTGTGTCATTGCATTTAAATCAGTATATATTTAGGAATTATAAGAACGCAGTGTTTTGTGTAAATAATGTTGTTTAAAAAAACTGAAATTCATAATTAATTTATTTTACTGTGACCCAAGACTAATTATATTCAATTTTGCCCAATAGCGAAATGCCAATCATGTTTACAACTGCAAGGTGTCATAAGACATTTTGTGTCACATTACTCAGAATCTAGCCTGATCATGTTAATTGGGCATGTACAGTATTTAATACTGCTCTGTATATGCACCTAAGGATCAGTTATTAAGTGTGGGCCTATAATATTTCACAATGACTACAAAAAGAGTGTTTGGTTGAAAACATATATAGAATAAATTTACATTTTCAGATAATATACAGAAAATCAGTGCACCACAAATAATCACATATTCATAATNAAAATAAACAGGAGGAAACACATGTGAATAAGAATGTTTAGTACTTTCCCCAACAACAAAACTCTCCCACACAACAAAAATAAATGTCAACCCATCTGTAGTTATAATGTCTTTACATCTGTCACAGACCATTCCATTATGGTAGACTGTAAGTTCTGTATTTCATGCGCATATATTCCCACACACTTCCTTCTACACTGTTTTTCTATGTCTGAACAAGCTGTAAACATTTAAATAAATGTTTAATAACCGTCAACCGTCAAGTTTCATTTTTTGTAATTGTTAGAAATTGCTTTGCAACTATGACATTTTCTTCACATACTTTTTCATTTTAATTACTGTATCTTTACCAAACAAACTGACAATTGAGATACAGTGCAAGATTATTTATTTATTTAAAAAGTCCCCAAAGACAAACGTTACCTCTTAGGCCATATTCTGATCGCCACCAAAGCTGCCACTGTACAGAATTGAAAACAGCCCTCCACCCTTCCCATTGCCCGTATTGTGGCCAAGGTGGACTTCCACTATTCGATGAAGACGAGGGACATTTGTTCACAGCTGCTGCTTAAATGGCTTTCCTGGTCAGAATAGTTGGGTCAGGGTTTCGCATCACAACCAGCCTCTGTGCCGTTTTGCTCACCCCCTTCCCTTTTCTTTTTCTGTATCCCTGCCCCCTGCGTTTTCTCAATACAAATTATTGATGATAATTATTTAAAATATCATATATTTTGCAACAAGTCCCATAGTACATGCCATATGTTGAATTCTAAAATTACTAGGCCGGGTCAAAGTAGGAGTAGGATTAAGGATACTGCATGCACCAATGCATTGCCATACTGGCCTTTCAGTCATTCAAAAACATTTTGCAATGTTGCAGGTATTCATATTAGGTATATACAGTCTTCACTTTATCTATAAGGAAAGCATTTTGCTAAACTGTACATAAATATTCAGGAAAGATGTGATTAGTACCACTAAAGGGCCTGAACTCACTAAGGCCTAAATTCACTAAGCAGGGAGATTGCAGGGGAATTGAAAAGTGGGGATGTTGCCCATAGCAACCAATCCGATTTGAGATCTCAGTTTCATTGTACATTCTGGAGAATGCGAGCTTGAATCTGATTGGTTGCTATAGGCAACATCCCCACTTTTCAATTTCCCTGCAAACTCCCCGCTTAGTGAATTTATGCTTAAAATGGCAGAGAATATTCTGCAAGTGCATTAGTTTTCATATGTCTATATAAACCCACATATAGACCTTCCATTGGTCCATATAAACTGCCAAACAGGTCCTCCATAGGTCCAAATAAAACTCTATACATTCCCCACGGGTCCATATAAACCCATATAGATCCCAAAAGCTCCATTTAGGTATTTAAAGCAACAAAAACCAGATATGAATCTTATACAGCCCTCCAGTGCTGTGACAACGCAATCCAGCAGTTTAGTAAACTAAGACCCATATATCTGTCATCACTGACCTCTTCTCTAATGAGAGAGGGGCTCAGGCTGGTTATAATGCAATGCAGAGGGGTGAGAGGTGTGACATTATGACGTTGCACAGTGTCTTTCTGGGAGCCTGCTGCAATAAACTCAGCCAAATGCAGAAATATTAATGGCTGGGGCCCATTACCAAAGTTAGGTAAGATTCTGGAAAACATGAGAACAGTCACAGATTAACTAAGAGCATCGCTTTGTATGGACCGGACACCTATTTCCATATGCTCAGAACTGGAACATACCAGATGGAGCTACAGATTCTGGTTTCAGCTGCGTGGCCTGTTCCACTGGTCGGATCCGTGGGAAAAAGAGCAGTGTTCTCATCTGTTCTATACTAGGAATAGTACCGGAATTAGGTAGGGTTACCATTTTTATATACTTTTTAAGACCCATAGGTACAGAAACTTTTATGTCATAAGTTAGGCAACTGACATAGTTTAATGTGAGTACAAGGACATTTAATTGTATTTCCACAATCCTATAGGGACCCTGAAAAATACTACATTAGCCTATTTATTCAAGCTGCCGTGCCTTGAGCCTTGATTGCAGTTGGGAAAAATGTCCATGCTAGTATAACGTTAATTTTTATTGAACATTACTGTGAACAAGGCATAATTACAGCTGATATAAAAGCACTGTTTAGCAAACTTGAGTAGAGTTTGTTAAAAGCCAGACGTGCAGTGCTAGCTTTACTAGAAGGCACAGTTACCTCTGGAAGCTGATGCCAATAACGTAACTAAAGCTGCAGCAGAATATCATTAATGACATCAGTCAGAGACTTTTCTTGAAGTTCATTAAACATAAGGAACTTGTAAAAACTTGGCAAAGCTTAGACACGTACATAAGAGACATCAGAAGAACAAAGCATGATGGAAGAGGACAAAGTACAGCACAGGGAAAATCTTACTCATTTACCAAGGTAATTCTACTGTATAAGCAGATCAGATAAGTAGACAAAGGAGGTAGAACATGCCAAATGAATTTTAAAGCAATAAATAAAATTCTACACTAGATACAGATGGATTCAAATGAATAATATACGATGTTCCTTCTCTATTTCTTTACAATTCTGAGTACACTACACATATAGTTAAAAGAGAAAGTGTGAATATGACAATGTAGTATGTATAGTATCAGCTGCGTCCGCGGTTCAGCATCTTTGTTATCAGAAGAATTGGAGAAAGTTTTGCTTGTTATTCTTCAGTAAAATATGCTCTTGGTTTATTCCATTTTCTGACAATAGACAAGATGTAGGATCCAGAAATACATCAGTATTGACTATAAATTGATTTAAAACACTAAACAACAGGGTTGAGACCATAATCATAATAACCCTAAAGAACACCAAATAAAATATAACTTTTATTGACCATTTAAAAAGGAGTATCCAAAATAAACCAAAATTTTCAAAATAATAGTGCCCTAGTATAAAACACACTTAGACCAGTATACCAAAAAAATATATAGTACAAGTGAGTAGACCTAACTCACCCTGGTATAACCCTAATCTATAAACAGTGTGTAAAATCTAGGTCCCTAGCCTATCCAGAGAATACAGGGTAACCGGCCCGATAAGGGCGACCCTGTCAGGATCCTAGACCCTATAGGGGCATCTAGCCAGACCCTAC
>JABWIB010011960.1:4999-15166 GCA_016617825.1 Platyplectrum ornatum | reverse complement strand
CAACATCCCCACTTTCTCACCGCAAACTCACTGCTTTAGTAAATTTAGGCCTTAGTGTTACTTCCTTACATAAGCTCATTCTGTTATCAGACCCCATCTCCCTGTATAACACACACACACACACACACACACACACACATCCTCGGTGACTGCAGCCTGCAATGTTGGCTATTAAACATTGCTCTTTTGATAATCATTGTCCCTCGTGATCGGAGGAATTCATGTCTGTAATTCATTTAAAAGTTATCACTGTATTACTTATTAACAGCTTTTTATATAGCGCCATCAGATTACGTAGCACTATACAATTTCAACAGTCAATAAGACATGGGTGGGGAAGGGGGCCCTGCCCGCAAGCTTACACTCTATATGCAAAATGCCTGTTTTTATATATTTTTGTCTTTTTACATCACAGACTTGTCTTGTGCCTACATCTATGCAGTCTCATCTCTAGCTACTCCCCTCCCACCAGAAGTCTGGATCAGTACAAAGAGCATTGGCACCTGTGTAAACATAGTTCATACCTGGCANAGCATGCTNGTCGCACGACACCTGGAGAGACACATTTNTCACTGAGTGACACAGGGGTNACAGACAGACATACTGAGGGGGGGGCTTATACTCTAGTCAATAAGTTATCCCACTTTGTTTGTAGGTGAAATTAGGTTCCTCAGCTTATATTCAGGTCGACTTGTACGCCAGTAAATACGGTAACCCTTGTAAATTGTGAGCAGTATTTTAAATGTTCAAATGTAGGTTATATCATGATAAGTAAATATGTTTTAATCCTGACAGAATTCAAGCATCGATGGATATTTAGATGTAGATAAGGAGAAGGTTATCCCCAATCTTCAGCCCCAAACCAATTACTGCGTGTCCGTGTCTGTAGAGACCTCTTCAAATCTCCGCCCTACAATACCATCCGCATTGAAATGTGTCATCACCGAGTCCACCAGTGACCGTAAGTGTGATCCCGTATTCTGCCTGATTCTGATCCCCGGGCCCAGATCCACTAACGCCCTGTCCTAGAGTATTCTAACCTTCCTCTGTGCATTACTCTCTTCTGATGGGAAACTTTCCATGGCCGGGGAAATGCTGTGTCACTTTGTCCTTATTGATAACCAGTTTAAATGTTTATAAATAAAAAAAAAGCAACCATAGTGATGACATTGGGCCGGATTCAGGTCTTTAGCCACTCATGACTTAGTGGATGAGCCGGCTCATAACTTTCTGATTTGCCCTCTTAATACTATACTTGTTGCGTTCTTCTTTCAGGCATGACGTTGGTTATTATAGTCTGTGTGGTCGGGGCCGTCGTTTTCTTGGTGGTAATATTGCTGGTATTGTTCTCACTGGACAGAGCGGGCTACATCTTCATGGGAAGAAGCTTTGTCCCTAAAGTTCTGGTAAGTGAGTTCATATCTGCTTTGTGTCCTTGGTAAATGTCACAGCAATGTGTGTGTGTGTGTGTGTGTATTGTTGTATTCATGAAGGACCAGATCCAGAGTTTTGGGCACGTGGTGTGCATGGTAGAAACACGCACCTCTGGATAGGACGCAGGGATGGTGCAGCCTACTTTCCCTGCTGTCAGTGCTGTATGCGCAGCGGCTGACTCTTCTACAGCCGCCGTCTCTGCTCTTTTCTTCCAATGGCTGTTTTGTAATACTTGGTTTAACGGCATTGAAATCGCATTAAAATTAGTATTTTTATGAATGGCTGTGTGTAGTAGTGCTAATACGACAGCATTTTAATCAGTGATAATGCATTATAAAAACAAGTCATTATCCACCTTCCCTGAGGTGGTTTAAGCTCATGGCATAAGCGCAGACGTCATCTCCTGCTACTGCTTCTATTTATTTGAGACAGACTCCCCTCTTCTCAATTACATAGAGTGCAGGGCAGTCGGATTGGCAGCGATCCCGGTCTGCTCATGTTTTGCTGCACTGCAAGTCCCATAATGCTTTACCAGATATCATAAATGATACGTTACAGACCTCTGCTGCCAAGGAGTTATCTAGACTCGTGCATTCAAGGGGGTGACCAGACCCCTCACACTAAAGGGTGTTACAAATACAAAAACTTCTGCACCATCACCATGTAAAATGGCAAAGGTGCAGAAAGTGGGATCACTAACCTAACCTAAAGGCCTAACCCAGCCCTAACTGATTGACTTCCATAAACAAATATAAAATAACTCAGCCGTTAATTGATAATAATAAATGTGAACCAATATCTTATTTACCAGCTACTCCTCACAGAGCGACGGATACTGAATTAGGTCCAGCCACCCACTGATTTACACACTCAGATTAAGATTTACACTCTGATGACTTACACTAATGACTTAACCTGGCCATACACTATAAGATAAATTGTTCCAATCGAAAAAATNTTTTTCAAGAGTGGGTAAAACCATGTTGAATTGCAGGGGAGGTAAATGTCATTAGTTGCAATCAGTATTAGAGGTGAGAGATGATGTTTCCAGCACAAGTGTAATAACAGTGTAACAGTAACGCTGGTCAGTATCTGTGTGCAACATGCAACAATAAAGTATTCTCCCTGAATGCAAACACTGACATTCATTTTACCTCCCCCTGCAATTCATCATGGTTTTACCCATGAGAGTGAAAATCTGAATCTGGCCCTATATCTGTCCTTGCCTTTTGTCTACCACTACACAGACCTCACTTAATATTACCATGCGCTGTCAAAACTTCATTAAAAAAAATGCTGCATCTGGAAGATTGAGTTCCATAATGGAATTGCATAGTGCGCAAAGTTGTAAACAGCGTCCACGTTCCACTATCTGTGAGGATAAAATTCCAATCCTTGGAATCCTGCGGAAGTCTGGATATGGTCCATTATTATGTTATTACCTTCTCTTCTGCNGGGTTTTATTTATTTATAACTTGGTGGAGGGAAGGTTTACTTTGTATTTCTGGTTGTTGTGGAGTCTTGGCGTATTGTAACGTTTCATTCTCTGTCATTAATAATACAAGGTATATTCTCTATGTGTTTTACATATGGAAACCATGCTGTATAGCATAACCTATTTCTGACGTTATCCACGTTCATTCTCTCCTAGAAATCCTTTTCAGCGTCCGAGAGCGCGTTCAGCGGAAGTCGTGAATGCAGTCAACCAATATGCATCGAACCCGTGGGTATCGTGGACAAAAAGAAGGACACGGAGGAAGGACGAGACAAGGAGAAGACCTGCGGAGAGGGTTACGCCAGCAGGAAAAGGCTCCTGAGCAGTGACACCGAGAACACCGGCGACACCATGAGCAGCGCTCCGCTTCCCTCCGGCACCTCTTCCAGCGCAGAGTCCAGCGTGGGAGTTAGCGGCTCCTCTGCAGAAAGAGAAATGACCCAGGAGCTTACAGCCGGCCCAGACCCCATTGTGCTTCCAGAATCCAGCTGCCCCTCCAGTACACATTCAGCCTCGGATAAGACTTCAAACCTTATGTTCAATAACAGTGGAGACTTTAACGTCAATTTAAACTCTGTATCCATAGCCGACCCTGAGGAGGTCTGGACAGGATTTAGACTAGATGGGTCACAAAAGGAGGAGCCGAAGGTATTAAATAGCACACAAAGGTCTGGGATTACACCTGACGCTGATCATTGCAGACCCCTACCCCAGGAAATTTGTATGGTTAAATGGGGAACGTCTCCCTCCCCGTACGACGGCTGCAGCGAGGAAGAGGAAGAGGAAGAGGAGGAGGAGGAGATAGAAGAAGAGGAGACGTCAGATAATAATGAACTTAGGGATCATGCNGCCTCTGGTTACATGCAGAGATGAATTATACAGACCTTTCATCACCACTTCTATCATCATGACCACTGTTACATGTATAGTACATGTACAATTTTATTTTTAATATCATGGGATCACGCTTGTTACATACAGCAACAATGTTTACATAACCATAGTTACTCCAGGAAACATGATGGTGAATATTAGCCAGGAGTTTCCCTCTTTATGCTGGTTTTCATTTCCATCTTATGTTTGTAATTTCTGTGCCACTTTCAGCGTATACACAAATGAAGGAGGCCTAGACCACGAATCATTGTGACCAGATCCAGACGTGAAAATAAGAGGAGAGTTACACCTGGGTAAAACCATGATGAATTGCAGAGGAGGTAAAATGAATGTCAGTGTGTGCATGCAGGGAGAATACTTTATTGTTGCATGTTGCACACAGATACTGACCAGCGTTACTGTTACACTGTTATTACACTTGTGCTGGAAACATCATCTCTCAACTCTAATACTGATTGTAACTTATGACATTTACCTCCCCTGCAATTCATCATGGTTTTACCCTGGTGTAACTAGGTCCAGCATTCTTAAACCAGTTCTCTCACTGGACATGAATCAGGGCTGGAAGTGGGGGTGTATATGGGGGTATGCAATACCGGCACTTCTCCCACTGATGTAATGCAAAAACTACAAATCTCCATTGACATCTAATATATTCTGTGTTTCCATAGCCCCACTTCTAAATTTCAACTTNGACCTCCTGATGTAAATATGTATAGGTAGGAGAGAGGGAGAGATGTTATAGAAGATTTCAAGGGCTATAACCAGATACGGGTGGGAGGTGTTCTCTGACACAGGATGTAATGGGCATTATTCAGAAATAAGAGAGTTTTTTATTATGCGTATTCATTTCATCACTGAAGCCCGGACCATGCTGTACAAATAAATGCTTCTCACTGTTCACCAGGCCTCATCTGCAGAATGCTTCAGCTATAACATTGCCAAAACTCAAAGCATCAGATCTGAAGAAGTATTTTACATATACATGAATTATCATGCAAAGACCACGTTCTTCCGGTATGTACAATGTATGTGTGAGCAGACCTCTTTACTGGAGTGTTGCTTGTCTGCAAGGTGCAAAGGGATTTGACCTAAGGAGGAAAGNAAAGCATGTACATGTACACCTTCCCCTTTGTCCACTGAAGCCATNGTTGTCCTGTAGGTCACCTATACATGGGCACCAGCCAGGAGGCTGCAGATTTGGCCCATGCCTCCCTACATTACACCCAGGTACTTTGGCTACNCCATACCCTCCTAGATTTTCTAACTTAAAAAAATCTATACATTGGGGGTGTGTCAGTGAAGGGGGGCATTGCTTTACCCACCTCTGGGGCGTGTCTTTCACTGGTTCCCATTTGCATNTATGATAAGTTGTAAACTAAGAGCTGGATCTCGTATTACACTTTCTCATACATTCAGAGGAGCCTCCTGTCACTGTAGCTGCAGGAGTTTGTCATCCACTATAGTGATCCAATGGTGCCGATCCAAACTGTTTCATGTGGACTCTTTCCACGCTGTGCATGGTCAGAGATTCCATGCTGATATATTGGAGTGTGCTACCTGCGGCTCTTCAGGTGCTGTCAAAATACCATAAATAAATAAATAAAGTCCCAGAATGCTTAGAACTGCATAGACCTAGACAAAGCATGCTGGGACGTACCCAACCAGACGTAAGGACTAAGTAAACTTTAGAGAGTGCGGACTAAGTTTAAACTTGTGTGCTTTCTCTTAGGGGTATATTTACTAAGCAGGGAGATTGCAGTGAGATTGGTTGCTATGGGCAACATCCCCACTTTCCAATCAGATTCAAGCGCTCAGTTTCATTTTACACACTGGAGAATGTGAACTAAAATCTGATTGGTTGTTATGGGCAACATCTCCACTTTCCAATCTCACTGCAAACTCGCGGCTTAGTAAATATACCCCTTAGTCTCATAACGTCTGGCTGTCAGGTGTCTCAGTCATTGCAAGTGGTTAAAATCCGGATGAATGCAGCGCTCCATGTGGTTCTATCTGTATATTTACAGATCCGATCGCATTNAATCAGAAGATCTAGATTCAATTGTTATAATGGATCTTATCTATTACAGGGGATCTCTCTGAGTAATAATCTCGTCTGATACTCGCACAATCTATGCATTTCCATTCTGNTCATATGTCACTCTATGCAACTCACAGTATGTACACAGTATTATGTTCTCTTCAGAGAAACCTGGGACCTATTCATAAATGCAAATGTTTCATATTCAACATAAAATGTATTAAACCTGTTTTTACCTCTGTGATGGTGGATTGGGCTTCTTTATTATCTGCAGGATGAATGGATATACTTGCTGCATAACAATCTTTATCTAAAGCATCTATGCAAAAGGGTAACTGTGAAGGCACAGATCAGGTCTGTATAGTAACAATGCGGCATAACGTGAATGCAAATATGTGACGTGACAGCTGCAGGGTATGTCTGGATTATCCTGTGAATGAATGCTGAAGGACTTCTAACTTCCAGTAAATGCTGATTTACAGCCAGTATTTGAATATATAGGTTTACTATCTGTGTGAGCTGGCCACACATCAGAGCTGCACATTTACATTGTTGTTTCCAGCACATAACAGAGTAGGTAGGTTTGTGGGACTTATGGTTGTGTGTATGTGGTTAGGTTTTGCTTTACCNCACACAGAAGTGAGCTCTGTGCATCTCCATTTAATAAATAACTGCAGGAGCTGCGGTTCCTGTAATCGCTCATCGCATCCTCCGCAATGGGAGTGAAGTAACATCAGGCTCCATTTACTATTAGTTATCCTGTGGTCGGTAATTATAGTAGCCAAGCTGGCATCTCCTCGCTGCAACCCAGGTTACGTCAACCTACTTACATATACCTGTCCTGCGAGGTCCCACGATAGACATCATAGCTGGTTCTCTAAAGCTAGACACTCACTAGAGCAATATCATTCTAGTGTATACTGGAGCCGATAAACTGCGATTTTCCCTCCGTCATCAGCACCATATACTAGAATGACATTGTCCTAGTGACTTCGGATCTGCAATGACTATATTGGGTCCAGAGTCCGGTAAGTTTAGTTATTCTCTTTTTTAACTATCGGACACCTCAGTGGTTCATTTTTTTTCTTAATATACATTTTTTTATGTGTTTGGACTTTGACTAGTGTGCATACTGTCACCCCATACGTACCCCCTTTTCCTTCCCCTAATAACATGTATTAGAGGGAGGAATAGGGAGGTCTATGGGGAGATTGCAGGGGATACCAGTAATAACGTCATCTTCATATCTTGAAGTGTATGAGTGAATATTGAAATAGAGGTGTTTGTCCTTTAGTAAATGGAACCCATAATTCTTCCTCATATTGTGGTGTAGCTAGTGTAGGAGATGTGGCTGCTGTGTGGCCAGCAGTATGGGGGCTTGAGCCTTAGCCCCCGCTTTCATTATAGTGAGGACCAATACAGACCCCCGCGACATGGGCGATTTCATTAGACATTCTTAATGCTATATGAGCAATCCTGCGTTACTTTATGTCAGGTTTCAAAAGCTGGGCAAGTTGAAAATGCANGCTAGTGGGCACGTTATCCAGACATTTAATGCATGGATGTATCTGCATTTCAGGCGAGAGGTGGTAACCCAATGGTGTGACAAGAGGTTTGGATACAACCATCTGCACCATTATAAGTGATCCAGACTAGAGTGGGGGATATTAATGCACAACAATGAGCATTTGCGGAGGGATGAGGTAGGGAAGATATGCCAGGCCGTGCCCAACAACCGTACATCAAATTTTCCCCTGGTTAAATCCCTATCCTAATCCTCGCCCTAACCCTCCCTTCCCAGCAGCCTAATGTAGACCCTTGTCTCCCCTTCTACTATACATCCACTCCCGTACCCGAAATCTAACTCTCCCCTTCTCTTTTCCCCGCATGTGGACACATATGGATCCTGCTATGTTTAAATCAGGGTAGTCTTATCCATCAAACATTTACATACACCAAAGCAAATTGATNTGCAATAACTTTTCCTGTATCGTGCTAAACTCTTTATTCATGGAATATTTCCAATAGTGAAGAGGTTTTCGAGGACATACCACCCGATTATGATTATCTGATAATGCGAAACATCTATGAGCTGCTCCGAGTTGTACTTGAGTTTTGTTTTACCTTTGGCACGTACTTGTCACTGAGTCTGTTTTTGTTTCTAGTGTAAATATAAGTAGAGATAAGTACAAACTGCTTGAAATGGAAAATCACAAGAAAATATTTTCCAAAACTTGCAGAGGAAGTCGTCTCACCCTCTGAACTCACACTCGGTAACTGTCTTCTTCCTCATTTTTCTTTCTTTACTCCTGGAAATCCCGGGTAGTACATAAGCAGATCCTCCAACATGACCCATTCCACCAGGTACATTATACTCCGCTCCTGAGCTTCAAACTGTACTAACTGATGTTTGCAGGGCCGGCAACAGAATTAATACAATAGAAAGAAAGAGTCGGCAACAGAATTGTTGGGGCCCGGTACACCCATATTTTTTATAAAAAATAAAAAAAATATATATTTTTTTTTATTTTTTTTTCTCAGGGCTCGTCACAGCCGCTCCCCCTGTTACCAGGTATGCCCCTGTGCTTGTACCAGGACATCATTCCCTAGGAGTCAATGTGGCTGCACAATCTAATATAGGAAAAGTTGCATGCAGGTGGCACTGTGCAGTACATACTAGCTGAGGTCACTGTGGTAGAGGGGCAGTTATTTTAACTCAGTGCCAAGTAACTGCCCCCAGAACATTCAGTTCAGACCATATAAAGCTCAGTGTGTGAAAGTTGCATGAAGGTTTCTGGTATGATTATTTTACCCTTATGCCAAGTCTTTGTCCCTAGGAGTCAGTGTGGCTGGGGTAGAGAAGTTGCATGCAGGTGCCTGGCACGTTGCAGTACATACAGAGGAGGTCATTCTGCCCCTGGTGAGAACCTTGTGCCAGGGCATGGCAATGGGCAGGAGTGTGACTGTGACGCCATGTGACCCTCTCTATCAGAGTGTGTTTGCCTTCTCAGCTTGTGTACATATACATATATTATCCTGGCGGGACTTGTGATAACGCCAGTGATGGGGCCTCCATGAAGTTTGGGGCCGGTCACAGCTGTCCCCCTTGTCCTCCCCTGTTGCCGGGCCTGGACGTTTGGTTAGGTGGTTATCATAAGGGCTTAACCTTTCTGTACCATATAAATGCTTATACATTGTACACAAGCTGTTCTATTATGGAACTTTGAATCTGGAGGATCCAGATCTGTTAAGGGCAGGAACGGATTGGCCATAGGACTTACAGGGAATTCTCCCGGTACTAATTAATAGTAATAGGTGGTGGTCACTAATACCCCGTTCACACAGGCTACCCTGGTAAATCTGTTTTTAACGACTAGGGTTGTTAGCTGTGATTCTGAATTACCCTGGTAATTAACCCTGTTCACAGTCCTGAATTACCCTGGTAATTCACTAACCACCCTGGTCAACACTGTTCACACTGAACCAGGGTAGTTAGTAGTAATTTTAGCCCTGTTCACACTGAGCGCACTACCCGGGTAGA
Organism: Platyplectrum ornatum; assembly: GCA_016617825.1. Classification (NCBI taxonomy): domain Eukaryota; kingdom Metazoa; phylum Chordata; class Amphibia; order Anura; family Limnodynastidae; genus Platyplectrum; species Platyplectrum ornatum. The sequence goes on along the minus strand of JABWIB010011960.1, from coordinate 5,761 downwards.
TAAGTCAACCCGGGCAGTTGACTTCAGTGTGAATGGGGTATTACTCTTACATTATTGGTTTTACATGACTCACCTACATTATGTGTGTGCATATCCTGGCTTATCCGTTGACTTTATTTAGCCCCGCCTATAGTAGATCCCGCCCACATGGGGCCTCTTGCAGATTTTTTTCCAGGGCCCATGGTTAGGTGGCATCTTTAATAGACCTTTGAACATGATCCATTCCATTAGGTACAAAATACTTCACTCCGGAGCTTCCACCAATTACTATGGTAGAGAGAGAGTTCATTAAAACCAGGGTGGAAGCTCAGGAGCGGAGTATTCCGCACCTGGTGGAATGGGTCATGTTTGAAGGGTCTGCTTTAATCTTGCACCCATGTAATCTCTCTTTACGAATAACATTAATGACCTTAATAATGAATAATTGCTTTCATAGTATATGTATGTTACAGCTAACGTGCGAAATCACTTAATGTGCACTTTTACTGTAACATACATACACAGACAGTAGATATATGTAGCGGGATGTCTCACCACAATAAACAACGAGTCACGCGCTTGTTCTAAAATGTCAAAACATCTGAAAATAAGCTTCCTGCATAGGAAACTGTGGTAACGGTACCATCATGTTATATGATGTTGCCATCTGACACAACTATCTGGAGAAACCGGTCAGAACACTTTTCCTTACCGTGTTCTTATGAGAATCGCGATGATTCACGTCTATGTCCACATGCTGCATTCTAATACAAATACCCCCCC
>JABWIB010011957.1:7960-21179 GCA_016617825.1 Platyplectrum ornatum | reverse complement strand
TAGGAGCAGATTTAGTCCCCATGGACATACCTTTTCGTCATGAGAAAATATAAGCAGGAGTGAAAAAATAATGGTTTAAAAGGAATCTGTTGCATAAGTGATGAAACCTTGGTGATTCTAAATGAGGTCACCTGACAGTGACAATGGACTGGGCAAAATCATGCATAAAGCTCAGCTTAAATGGTGGTGAGAATAACAAAAGAAATATTATTCCTAATTTCTAAAAAGATAAACTTTCTAAATGGGATGATAGGACATTATAACTGTATATATATATATATATATATATATATATATATATATATATATATATACACACACACATCACATCTCAACTGTTTGCAATAAATATTATATAAATAAAATACAAAACACAGTATGTTGGTCACAAGTTTGATCTCCCATTATTTTTTTTTTTAGAGAAATAGAAATGCTACTGTATAGCTGGTGAGTAAAAGGAATTACTTCTGCAAACAATTCAGAAAGGCTGGGATCAGGAGAAATTAAGCCTTTTAAGTAAGTAGAGAACAATGTACTGAAGTTACTGGTCTGTTCCTTTGCAGTCTTTTTCGTTTTCTTTTCGACCTTGGTTCTTAAAAGTACTTTTTTATTTACTTTCCTCTGAATTTTACGTTTTCATATGGATGTGTCCCTGTAACACGTGTCAAGTATTTGCATTTTTTGAGACGCTAATGATTCAAGAAATCCTAAAAAAATCCTCAATTTATTTTGTTTTTGTTCAGTGATAGAGGGTGTTGTAGAGGGTTAAGAATGGGAAATTTAATAGCATTAAATAGCAACCTGAAATGAGTCTTTCAGGTTTATGGACTGAATCCAGACCAAACACACGCTCATAAGTCTATTCATATGGAATTGAATTGTGTATGTGCAATCCTATAGTCTGTGTGTGCAAAGCTAGCTACACTTCTTACACCATAATCATTCTGCAGTGGATCAGCTTCTACAGAAAGGATAATCATGTGTAGTGGCTTAGCTCACATTGCGTACATGCTATACACAGCTCACCATANCCCGCATTCGTAGCAATTTCTGCATGGAACCGAGCGAGGATAGGCCTGTTCATTTATGTGTACTATACTATACAATCCAAATGTTCAGAGAGACTACCCAAGGTTAAAGACTGAGGGGGGGAGGGTTCTGTTGAGTACGTACAAGGTTAAATTAGTTATTAGTTCAGGATTAGGGGCACCAGTTTTAATTTTTGTTACTTGTTTTTAAGTTTCTAGATACAGTTGTAGGGTCTCTCCTTTACTGATGGAACAGGCTACCTGACTGAATAGGGTAACAGGACACTTTTCTTTCATTTTAATTTTTTTCATTAAAAATGCACTCATTGAGGTACAGTAGGAATAACATTCGCTTCTACAATATGCTAAATCTCCCACAGACACATTCAGTCTGTTTAAAGCCCAACACAAGTTACAACTCAGGAAAGGATTGTAATGTATTAGCAAAACAAAGCACATATGAAATACAATGTTTAATATTTTGATCCTTATTCTGTAAAATTGGACTCAATGCACAGAACCCTTAGAAGTCGCTGCATTTAATTTAACTGTTTAGAAATAAATTTAGAACAAAAAAAAATCTTTGTTGCATTGATGCATAAAATTAGCTGAAAAGTAAATTTTCTTACCAAGAGCNAACTCAAGCTTCGGGTCATCTAAAGTTCTCTGAATCTCTGTGGATACAGAATCAAGATAAATAGTAATTATAAATAGATTTCACAAACAGCGCTTCATTAGCAGTTCTGCATAATTCTGGTCAGGCGCACATTAATATTTTATTTACTGATTATCCTGGTTACTTTTTTTTCTCAGANTGGGGCTGAAGAACAAAAGTTAGAATCACTGAAATACAAGTCAGTCATAGACACATAGANTACGGACAAAATATGAAGCTAAAGTTTAGTCATGTCCCCATTTTGTCCTATAGATTTGCTACAGGTTAGATTGNACGCCTTAACTACAATTTTTAAATATGGCCTCAAACTCAAAACCGCGATCTTGTGTTGGCCACTGTTGAACATTTCCCACTAATGATTCTTTGACCATGTACTTGGGATTGCTGTACTGCTTAATGGGAGCTATATAACATACAATTTCATGTTCTATGGTAGTCTTTCAGTAAATTTGACCAAAGTTTTTCAGGGTTTCCATCCATACATCCTGATGTGTGCTGAGTTTTTGACATGGTTGGCAGCTTCTCTTTCCCATTTTCAGTTATTTGCTGATCTCTAGGACATCCAAGAATTTGGATATTATTTTGTAACATTATACTGTCCAATATATGTCTATAACTTTATCATACATGTTTTATGCTCATTTTATTCTCATTGATATTATTTTAATTAAGGGGATTTTATCCAAAAACTGTAATTTTTTTAGAATTCACAAAAAGTTAAATAGTAATATAAAACAATACTGCCTAGACGTTGAAATGGTGGGGAAAGGGCAAATTGCCTTCCCCCAAATATGAAGTGGGTGCGGTCCATGGAATAGTGGGTGCGCCCTGTATTCCTGTCTGCTAGAGATAGTTAATTACACTGGCTGACAGATTGTGATAAGTCTGTATAGCATTCAGTTATACAGAGTTGCAGTGCAATTGTGTTCCCTTTTCCATACTGTAGTTCTAGTACTAACAAAATAACTGAAATGTGTTGTACACACCTGATCACATATACTGTATATATATAGCTTCCTGTAAAATAAAAATGATATTTCCAAATCATGTGGGGAGGGGTTAGATGAAACAATATCTTGCTCCCCTCCAACTAAAAATGTTTCATGCTTTGGACAATCTAAGTAAGTTCCCTGGCTTAGAACAATAACATCAGTTAAATTCTGGTTTCCATGCAAATGGATTGTATACACATCCCCAAAACTCTGCCTAAAATGTACAATTTATTTATAACCCCCCCCCCAAGCCACAAGTCCTCACAGTTCAATATGGTTTTGCCCAGGTCTACATCCATTTTGCACTTAATCCAAGGGCTAGAATGACTAAATTACCAAAAAGGAAAAGTGGAGATGTTGCCCAGATCAGAGCTGACAATCTTTAGTATGTAAAAGAAAAGTGAGCATTAGAATCTGGTTTCCATGGGCAACATCTCCACTTTTCCTTTCCTGCACTTTGGTATACAGTATCTAGCCCCAAAACTTTGGATCAGTCAAAAACTTGTGAGATTTCCAACTTTCCTAAGGAACCTTGTGTGACATTCTTTTCAATAGGAAACCCAAAGAACAGGAAACCCAAAATAAAAGCACAAGTCACGCCAAGAACACAATAAAGTTCTACACAATAAAGTTCTACACAATAAAAAACAAAGTGGCTTGCAGAACACACGAAATGTAACTGGAGAAATAGAGATAACTGATTAGCATTGCATTATTATATTTTGTATCTTTTATTGTTTTCATAATTATATAGATGTGGTAAAGAAATTATATTTGAGGTATGGATAATACAAAATTTTGTATAAACATTTACAGAGGTAGAATTGTAGGGCTAAATTTACTAAAATGCAGAAAAGNAAAAGGAAAAGTGGAGATGTTGCCCAGATCAGAGCTGACAATCTTTAGTATGTAAAAGAAAAGTGAGCATTAGAATCTGGTTTCCATGGGCAACATCTCCACTTTTCCTTTCCTGCACTTTGGTATACAGTATCTAGCCCCAAAACTTTGGATCAGTCAAAAACTTGTGAGATTTCCAACTTTCCTAAGGAACCTTGTGTGACATTCTTTTCAATAGGAAACCCAAAGAACAGGAAACCCAAAATAAAAGCACAAGTCACGCCAAGAACACAATAAAGTTCTACACAATAAAGTTCTACACAATAAAAAACAAAGTGGCTTGCAGAACACACGAAATGTAACTGGAGAAATAGAGATAACTGATTAGCATTGCATTATTATATTTTGTATCTTTTATTGTTTTCATAATTATATAGATGTGGTAAAGAAATTATATTTGAGGTATGGATAATACAAAATTTTGTATAAACATTTACAGAGGTAGAATTGTAGGGCTAAATTTACTAAAATGCAGAAAAGNAAATGTGTAAATGTTACCAATAACAACCAATCAGANTCTAGCTCTCAATTTTCTATTACATACCATATTATATATATATCTTATACAAGCAGGCATATTAAAGAGACATTACTGGCTATAATGAACATCAACACAAAACGGACATAAGTGCCACTGGTTATGCATGAGGAACTATAGTCTGTTCTCCATAATTTATCTAGATGTCTTCTTTAGTGGCTTGGTACATAAACTATTGCATTCAATCTTTTTCTATATTTTCATACCACAACTTGAAAATAGAAACATACACAAGTATATCTCAAAGAAAATAATTTTGGTTCCCTAGCTTAGAGCAGTCTATTGTGGGATCCAGGGAAAGGAGCCCATCCAAGTGACCCGCTGTCTAAAATTATATTTAAAACCATCCATAAAAAAATTAATGTTCCTCACAGCCTGGGCCAGTGCTACCAATAGGCAACCTAAGAAACCTATGCATGTTTCATTGGTAAAGGGTGGGGGGAGTTGTCAGTGAGGGAGGGGAGGAATTGCAACTTTGTCTAGGGCACCCGGAGGCCTAGCACCACCCCTGCTCACAACATACCCTCCAACTGTACCGTTTACCNCAGTGCTGGCTAAAAAGGGCTGCAATTACTATGCTGGGAACTGCAAGCCCCAACCCAATTGTAGACACANTCCCAAATGTACCAATCTTCTTGCAACTTATGTCATTTAACTGTAATTTATGATTAGAGTNAAAAAGTGAATAAGTAAAATGGTAAATCTACTTCATCAAATGCAGCTATATGTCCAGCATGGTATACTGTATATACTTTATAATGCAGACATAAAAAAAAAGAAATAGACACAAATAAAATAATGTAAATCTATTTAAAAAAATGAATAAATAAATTCATCTTCTTGCTTCTTGGTTTCTTCCCATTGCTCTACTATGTTTGTCCCTTTCCTCAGTCTGTTTTCCTCTCTCCCATCCTGTGCCTCCATCTTCTCTTACTCTGTCCTCTTTTCTTCTCTCCTCTACTGTCCCTTCCTTTGCTGTGTCCTGTCCATTCTGTCTTCTATTGTTCCGCTGTATTGTTCTGTTCTGTCATCCCCACTAGAGCTTTTGGATCCTGTTGACCGCTAACAGGGCTGGATCATTCAGAGGGAAGTANATAGCCTCTTTCATTGGTACTTAGGTTTGGGCTTAGGGTTAGGATCATTTTAATGCTGNACACTGTAAATGTCAGCATAAGGTAACAAACCTTCATCAGATGAAGTTAAGTTGATCAGTTAAACTTGTCTGTNTTTAGTGCCATAAGACTGTTGGCTTTCTGACCTAAGGAAGCACCTGTTCCATTGGATTCTATTTAGTAGAGAGAGAGGCAGCATATGATGAAAACAGCTGTAGTCTGTGTATTTTGGCTCTCTTCCTCTACTTCTTGGCATGCAGAAAAGTCAAGCAATGAAGGAATCAATTGTTCCTCTAGTGCTGGGCTCAGATAGTCCAAATCCATTGCCTCATAGTGAAATTCAACAAGTGGAGAAGCGTTTACTGCTCTGTACGTGCTTTTAAAAGCCTCCATATTCAGTTTGGTGCAGTGAAAAAGAAAAATGTTAATATTCTTGCCAGGGGTCATAGGACTTTATCTAAAGGTCCAAACTGCAGGATTATGATAAATGATGCTGTAAATGCAGAATTTGGTCTTTAAATATTCCCCACGNGACACTTGAAATGCTAGTAAAGTCAAGGCACTTATTTGAACTGTATTTATTATAACAAAAAATAACCCCTTCCTCCTAAAAAAAAAGAGGCTATAAACCCTATGTATTAGCTCATAAATGAGCTTATTTGTGTTAATACCATTTTATTGGAATATCATTCTAATAAGATCCACTTATTGTTCATATTGTTATTTCTTTTTGGTCATAATTACAGAGAATAAAAATTAACTTTCGTCATCGTTATTAATATGTTGTCCCTCCATATTCAAGAGTATAACCCATTACTCTACTTATCTTATTTTTTTTACACGATGAGTGTTTGTCTCCAGTATACTTTAGTCAAGTCTAGTACGTTCCCTGTGCTGGCACCATGTGCAGACTCATCCCTTTAGATTTCATGTCGTATAGACAATTATAACTGAACACAGTTACACTATAGCCCATAGCACAGATATACAATTCCAAGCAGAGACCTCCAGACAAGTTGTATGTCATATGCACTGGATGAAAAAGAAAAGTGTTGGACCCCGTAGATTGATGCCTGTCTCCTGCTGCCAATGTGTGTTGCTATGGACACTGGATAAAAAGGGACTAAAACCAAATTAAAAGAAAATGTGCAAAGCAACGATACAGTTGGCACATTGAATATAATTATTGTCATTTAGCCACATACATGCCGGTAGGAAATTAACTGTTAGTAACAAAAACATCCATAAAGATGAGTCATTTAGTAGCTGTCAAAATGCCATGAATATTAGTATTGTCAGGAGTACAAAAATGGGCCTTGCTATCTATCAATGGTTTCCTCTTGGTCTATAAAAGGGTTACACTGATAAGAGGTTACCAAAGTTTTAGAAGTGGACAGTGTCAAATGAACTATTCCAAACATATAATAAACTCTGGGTCACAGACATTGCTTTATGCTGAATGCACAGAATGTGCTAAAGGTTCCTTAGATCACTACCAGAACTATTCTGCAAATCATTTAAACTGGTTCGGGGCAAGGGTTGTATCCTTTCAAAAAATAGAACACTAAACTGAATAACTGCATGCTGTGTGAATTTTTTATATTGTGCTATTGTTGCAGTGTTAATATATATATCAAAAGTTTAGAGAAGGAAATACTAAATATATTCTTTATAGACCTGCATGTTACCTTTCCATGTTATTATGGCATATGAGCTATACAATGCTAAATATACTATAAACAGCACTATGTTGCAAGTTCTACATCCATTCCCTCATATGTCTCCATCTGGGTCACCCGTAAATGATTTAAATCATGATTAAAAACCCCAAAACTAGGAAGTTTAAAATCAGTAACTTAAAACCTGCACCTTCATATGAAATTGGATTAGAAGTAGCTGAAACTGGAGTAAAGCAGTGTATATCAGGTAGAAGACAATGCTAGGTGGTATATATATATATATATATATATATATATATATGCAGTGCAATGGACACAGACACAATAATCATTTCCATTTCTATTTAAGTATGTATTGCGGTATACACAGCTTAGCATCACATTGATCCAGAGGATGCAATGCACCTGTCATCCAGACATCAGCTAGCCAGTCAGTTGCCAGATACTGTAGGTCACAGCTATGTAAGTGTTAAAGATCTAGCTTTATTTGATGCATTGCACATGTAAATAGTAGTACNGCAATGAATCAGTTGCACTTACTTGCATATTCTAACAGGATAGACTTGTCTCCTTCTGCTGCTGAAATAAGATCCTGGGCTCCTTCAGTAGCTTCTTCCTTTATCTCCATGATCAGTGCTCTGAGCTGGGTAATTCTCCTCTGAGTTAGCCTGTCCCTGTNCCACTGGCCAATATTTGCAGGCTACCTTGGCTGTGACTTCAAGGAGCAGCCCTTCCTCGCCACACTGCAGAACCAGTGAGACACTCTCAGCCACCTAGACTGGGAAGGAGCAGGTAGCAGGTAGCAGAACAAGTGATGCTGTGCCTAATACAGACCATTATACATTTATCTTCCCTGTCACTGCAACGATCCCCTCTCCAGAATGAATCCCCTGTTGCTTCTCGTTCAGTGTACTGCAAAGTCCAAGCTTCACAACGCAGCTCCCAGAGCAATTAATGCATTGAAAAACTAGGTGGCAGAATAATCAAACTGAAATGTGAAATCCTTCCCAGCTATAGGCTTTGCAGCTCAGCTGGCAGCTACTGAGGATGCAAACTTTAACAAGAATACATTAGCTGCAATCTAACAAAAGGGACCAAAGGAATTCAGGGAGGCGAGTGTGTCCATCATCCCCTCCTGATTTCTAAGCTGCCCTTATTTCCATGCTGCCCATTACGCTGTGCAGATGATGTACCTTTTGTCAGCAGGCAATAGGTTAAATAGGCACGCTGCCGACCTCATCACTTCTCCTAGTGTCTGTTGCTATTATACCTGATAAAAGTCAGAATTGCTTCATGATTGACCTTCTGGGAAAGAAACAATTCTAAAGCGGCGCAGTACGCTAGACAATGGCGAATACTTTCCCTTTCCAGTTTTACTTGCAATGGAGATGTCAAAATTAATGAGCCATTTTTAAAGACTCGAACCAGACGTATATTCATTAGGACACAAATAAAACTAGTGACAGCTGCCCCTTGAAGGAAGCAATATTGAAATCAAGAGTAGCTAGCCTCTGGCATCTTAATAAACCCCCTCCCCCTATTCCAGATTTTGCTGTGTCATTTTCTCAGAAAGACTTGGAAATGAACTGCACAATGCTCTATGATTTCGAATAAGGCCATTCTATGTCATTTCAATATTCATATCAAGGAGACAATTTCATGTTTGCCTGATTTCAATGCATTAAAAAAAGGAAGAAAAGGAAAGTATATATAGCTTGTATATAATGTTAAGCAATAGCTCGGTGTATGCACTGATCAAAACAAAAGCCTTAGTCGTATTCTGTATAATGGGTATGTACTCCCACTAAAACAATCACAGGGCAATTAGTGTCAATCTGTCGCCTCTTCCAGTTTAATTGTTTTGGTGGGTATGTTTAGGTTATGTCACTGTCACACTGTTATTAGACTCGGGCACATCATCATCTCTCATCATTAGGAAACATCATCTCTCAACTCTAATACTGTTTTTACAATTAACAATTTAACATGGTTTTGCCCATGTNGTCCAATGTGTCTGGCCTCTATTTTAGACCCTTGTTTGTTTTCAGCCTCCATTTCTGCCCCTTTATGTGAGCACCCCTAAAGATGGCTCCATTGTATGTGTTTTTAATCTGACCCTGCTAACCACCCAGATCAGGGCTCGAAGTGGGGGTATATACGGGGGTATGCCATAGCGGCACTTCTCCTACTGATGTAATAGAAANANNTCAAATCCCCATTGACTTCTATTATATTCTGTGTTTCCATACCCCCACTTCTTAATGTCCATACCANCACTTCTAAATTTCCANTTCGACCACTGANCCAGATGTTGGAGTTAGTGGTAAGGGCCACTACTACCCAGCAACATACTACTTCTGCCTTTACAGCTGAATCACGTGCACAAAAATAAAAGACGTGCTTTAACAAGTGAGGTTTGCAGAATGTCTGATATCACAGAGGTCATTGATCAATGATTTCTAAATCCACTGCAGCATCTATAATAACTTATATTTTATGTAGTAGTCAAACTTTGTAGATGCCCTCTGCTCACACTCTATACTCTAGAAAACTTCTACAAAACAATGGATTCCATACAACTGACATTAGTCAATAATGCAGTCTAATCCCATTACAACTATTTGTTTCTTTAATATATAAGATATGGTTATGTTATGTTTTAAACTGCTCCACNCCAGATGTTGGAGTTAGTGGTAAGGGCCACTACTACCCAGCAACATACTACTTCTGCCTTTACAGCTGAATCACGTGCACAAAAATAAAAGACGTGCTTTAACAAGTGAGGTTTGCAGAATGTCTGATATCACAGAGGTCATTGATCAATGATTTCTAAATCCACTGCAGCATCTATAATAACTTATATTTTATGTAGTAGTCAAACTTTGTAGATGCCCTCTGCTCACACTCTATACTCTAGAAAACTTCTACAAAACAATGGATTCCATACAACTGACATTAGTCAATAATGCAGTCTAATCCCATTACAACTATTTGTTTCTTTAATATATAAGATATGGTTATGTTATGTTTTAAACTGCTCCACNGTATTAACATACTCAGCTATCCTCAATGGAATGCTATTCCATTTTNTACCATATTTCCTAACATTTCCTTTAATCTTAATGAGTAAATCTCCTTTACACATTTCGTGCATGCTCTGTTCTCATATTTATATTACTCCTTTAAAGAATGCCTCCATTCTGCACCTTTTTAAAGTGCTTTATAGAGTACACATGGAGGGTAATGTGGAAGATGGGAGATGTTTAATGGAGAAGGGGTGGAAAGGAAGAGATCTGTTTCATGTATGGTAGATAAGACAGGCGACTGTGTAATGGAAGGGTGGCTATATCTAATGTAGAGGTGACAGGGAGGGAGATATAGGAGAGACTGCTGCAATGATGCTGGGAATAGAGTCTGCATTGACTTCAGTATGTAGTAACAGAAACAAAAGAATAAGAAACTGTTATTTGCTACATTCAAAATCCCTGTTTGTCACTTGTTTTTTGATTTTTTGACTGGGTCCTATCAGCATCAATGAGGGGAAAGTGTAGTTCTAAGGCGAAATGGAGGGAGATGTGCAATATAAGGTGGTCAAGGAGGGAATTTTGCAATGTAGTGTGGCAAAGGAGGGAAGTGTGTGACGGAGTGGAGCTAAGGAGGGACAGAGAGGGAGATTTGCATTTNTATAACTGACGCATATTGGGCAGTGCAAATGGTCCCCATGGCATCCTCCCTGCACCCAAACTGCTATTCTTGTGGCCGATTTGACTGCATGTTACTCTCCCTGCATCACACATCACAGTGATTGCTGGATGGTTCTAGTCACAATATAGGGCACAGAAATCGTCCAGCATGATGTGTCTTACGTTTAATGAGGAGAAGGCCGATGAGATTTTTAGAAAGGTCTGATGATCTCATCCGTGTTCTGATATTCAATGAGAATATGGAGGGTGTTATGTATAAAATGATGCACTTAGAAAAGTGAATGGCTAGGGATATGTGATAGGGAGCCTGGCTACTATTATTTGCTTTTAGTGCCACAAAAGCACCAGAAACATTTCTGTAGTTACAAAATGGGAGACAGCAGGGAAGAGGGCTGCGTCTATTGTGAAAGTGTTGGGAAAAGCTTTGCTATCGATGATGTATGGTAGTGGTTGTGTTCTGGTTGTGTTACAGGTCCATGTGTAATAAATAAGCAAATGTCTGTTGTGCAGATGACTCTAGATAGATGGTGGTGGTGGCCCTTAAGTACTGGGGATTAGGGTGGATATGTTCTACCAATTAGTATATTGCCAGTGTTACAGAATGTAAATAACGGTGGATTNTAAAAAATAAATAGAATCAGTGAACCTATAATTCATTAAATAAGCCAATAGCCAATATTAATATAGGACTGCTGGTAAGACTGGGACTGAAATGTCTAATCTTGCCCCATTCTCTATTGCCTGAGTCATTTTTTCCATCCCACTATCACAATACATGTCTTTGTCTTCATATCTCTACATTTGATAATATTTCGATTTTTTGGGGCTTTCACAATGCTTACCTTTGCAAACTGCTCAGTATACCTTTTCATTGTGCTCTTACAATCATTGCTGCTGCAGTTAGTATTGAACTTTCTATTTTTCCCACTGCTCCTGCACTTCTTTCTCTGCCAAAAAATTATTTGCACATTCTCCATCTCTACAAAATTGTAAAATCTAGCACTTTTGTCTTTTTCTCACATGTTTGTCTCTAATAATTCCTGATCACCCTTAATTCAGATATTCTGTCACCTCTCTGATATATTTAAGCGCATACATTGCTCCTTTACAAATGGTCTCTCTATCACCAATAGCTAGAGGCATACTCTCTTGTAAGGAATTCAATTCATTTGTCACTACTTCTTGTGAAAGATAGATTAAAGTATGACAGTGTCGTTACCTATTAGAGCATACATATATATGTTTAATGCATATTTATAGGAACTGTATGATATACAAGACAAAGACATTTTTCCAACATGTATACACCATGAGGTTGACAATGTGTGAATCTCAAAATGTTGCTGACAGGGTTNTATTCCTGACAACACTAAGGACTATTACACGGCACCACAGCAATTGTGACGACATGTAAACATACATGCGGCTGCCTCGTGGTGCGACACAGTGATGTCGTCACGCTGCGCAGCCCGGGTCACTTAGAGGTAGATGGCCTTCCTACCCATTCGCCCATCCAAGTCTCCCGTCGGGGTTGCTTCTTCTTCGTTGTCAAGAAGGGTGGTTCATTAAGACCCTGCATTGACTACCACGTTCTGAATAAAGTTACTGACCTCTTTGACCGTCATAGGGGTGCCAGCATTTATACTTAAATAGATCTTCATGGAGACTACAGCTTAATCCATATCAGGAAAGGGGACAAATGGAAGACAGCATTTAACACCAACTCTGGGCATTACAAATATTTAGTGATTCCCTTTGGCCTTTCTAATGCACATACTGTCTTCCAGGACTTCATAAACGCTGTTCTTCATGATTTTTAAGATTTTGTCATTGTTTACCTTGATGAGATCCTCATCTTCTCCTCTGTTCTGGACTCTCATCGTAAACATGTCCGTTTGGTACTCGTTTCTGTGAGAACCACTTGTACGCCAATCTCGAGAAATGTGAGTTTGAAATATCTAATATCTTCATTTCTGCACATATCCTACGAAACCCTGATCAAGAGAGACCATTCATCGTAGAAGTTGATGCTTCTTATGTAGGGGCTGTAGCCGTCTTATGTCAGTGAGTTACCTGCCATCAAAATGGCCTTCAATGAATGTAGGCACTGGTTAGATGCACTGGTTAGATCTCTTCATACCATTATGGTCTTGGGTGTTCATTAAAATTTAGCTTATATGAAANTGGCTAAAAGATTAAATGACAGACAGGCTCAATGGACCGTGTTCTTTACTTGTATAATACTTCTTACCATCAGGCACTTCTAATACCTAATGGGAATGATTTGATGTTGACAAATAGATAATGGTAAACTATACAGGTAAAAAAGTGTCCTTTACCCCACACAGGATCTCTCCAATCAGGGGAATAGGGGAATGTCCACCACAATCCACAATGTCCTGTCAACAATCTTTATATAAGGGATTTTCTTTATTGCAGTCACTTGGATTCTTTAATTGTAGATTTCTTCCTCTTTTTCTTCTAGGTCAGGGTGTATCTTGAAAAAGATGTATATAATGGTGAGACCCGATATAAATATAAGTGCTGTAACAAGACTTCTGCTTACACTGTTTCTCTCTTGTTTTATAGGCTC
>JABWIB010011953.1:14441-25306 GCA_016617825.1 Platyplectrum ornatum | reverse complement strand
TGAGTTGGCACCATGGTGACACTATGTAGTATGTATTGAGAGGTAGGGATGAGTTGGCACCCTGGTGACACCACTGCGTAGTATGCATTGAAAGGTAGGGGTGAATTGGCACCCTGGTGACACTACGTAGTATGCATTGAGAGGCACAGATGAGTTGGNACTCTGGTGACAGCGCGTAGCATATAGAACTATAGAAACATGGTGGAGGAAATGGTTACTAAGAACAAAGGGAACCAGGTGCAAGGTCAGTGGCTTGAGATTCAGAGATGGCAGGATCCAGGAGTAAAATTGCTATGTACACAATAATAACAAAATGTGCAATTATTCAATCAGCAACAAGTGCCGATGGGGCAGGTAGTGTNTGTGCTTAAAGTATGCGCTGTGGGNGGAGTAAGTNTATAAATAGTACAGTAAGGGCTGCAGAGTTAAAACTTAATGTTCTTTAGGTACTACCAGTCAGTTGTCTATAAGCACAAGAAGACTGGTTTCCCTTAGCATGCAGAGTATAGTGAATACGGCAGGGATTATGGATCCAGCCAACGCACATAAAAAGCTGCATTTATTATTTCTACTAAATATAATGTCATTGTAAGTGAGCTGGCATTTGGGTCACTAAGTAATTTGAATGTACTTTGTAATGTAACCATTTCTGATATTCTACTTTACTCCAATAATGATAAAAAAAAAAAAAAGAAAATACGCTATATAACTCCAGAAACCAGTTCTGGGCAAGAAAAAAAAGACTATATACAGTATATATCTCGTATAGAATTGTGCACTTTCTGTTGGTTTTTAATTCATATCAATACAGACCGAGATTAAAATTCAGTTNATAACCCACTTTATGTTTTTCCAGCTGAGCCAGTGTCTTAAATACAAAGCCTAGACATGCTTCTCTTAGCTGTACAAAGTTTCATTTTCACGGCAGATGTCTGAAAAGTGCTTTTGTTCCAATAAGTGCCTAGTTAATGCAAGGACATAGCTATGGTTTCAATTAAGTATATTTTGAATCTTTTTGAGGATACCTTACATTGTCAGTTTGTAAGTGAGATGATTAAAGGTGAATGGGTTAGGGAAAGAGTATGTAATCACCTTTAAATTATTTTAGCTGCCTCTGTTTGGGGCTCCGAGCGAAAGCTACCTATTAAATACAAAAACAAGTGAGGTTTCTGAGCCCTTTAAGGTATTTCATTTTTCTGCCAACTGTCTGTATTTGTCCTAATAGCATTAGAGTCTAAAATAAGAGTATAGTTCAACATTGGGACCTTTAAATCTAAGGTATATTTTTACATTTTCATTGAATGAAAGATGTATTTTCACCTATTACTCTGTAATTTTCAGTAGTTAGTGTTAATACTTCAGCACTGCTTTATTTATAACTCTATCACAAATTCATGTTTCATTCATTATAGTCAGTATCAAATGATTTGATTTTAGAATAAGAAGAGCCACTATTAAACTGAATTAATAAATNTATTATACAGGTTTGCTTACTCTTCTGCAATTCCTGGGAGACTTATGAAATTTGACCAGTGTTCCCTGGAGAGCAGGCAAACCTGCCAGTTTCAGATNTACTGGCAGTAATTATAATATGATGTTTTTGAAGTCAAGTCCTGTCCCTATGCTATCTTATGAGTATCTTATGTCGGCAACCCTGGTATTATAATAGATATTTGCATTTTTCTATGTTTATCTTGTGCTAGGTGAAAAAATGTGGTTACTTATTCATCTTTGCGGCCCCCTGACTAGTGAAGATACGTCATATGCGAGGATGACGAGTGTGTTTGGCTAGTCGGGTTGGATTATTTTGATGATGTAAGATAACTTACATTTTAAGAGGGTGGTTGTCAGATATCAGCGATGGCTTGTAAGATGGCATCATAAGGGTTTTCTGATCCCATATTATTTCTCCACATGAATTCAGTTAGATTGGATTGAAAGTGATGGCGAGCAGAACCTGTTTATGTATTATTTCTCGCGGAGCGCCCCACATTCATTACACGTTTTTTGTACGTGCGCCCATTGTGGTTTCTATGAAATTATAGTTGTGAGTCAGAGTTGCATGGCTGTATCCTGCTTTTTTTAGGTCCTCTGTTTTATAGGCACGCCAGCAGTTTGAATAAATGTAAGATCCCGTGTCAATGTGTTCCACAATACTTGCCATCAGAATGACAGCTTCTCTGTTGGGGACCTGAACCAGAAAGCACTCTCCATTCTCCCTGCATACACTTCTGAAGATCCATTGTTGGGGTGAAATCGTGCCAGCATCGCTTTTTCTCCTAACAAATAAACGTTCATCTGCTTCCACAATTTTGCCATGGATGCCTATACAGTATTTTGGTTGATGCATGAGATGTAATGAGCAGACCTCATGTAATTTTTCCAGTTGATGGTGGTATTTTCACTCATGTAATGCTTTTTCTTGCACCACTTGAACTTGAGCTCATCTGTTAGAACCATTCANCCAGTTGTCAGACCTGACACTGTTTTTTTCTTACAACTTTTGACATTACACCGCCAAATGTTGTACCTTACATAATGTCATGGTCATTTGTACAATTTCTGTTTCTAGGTAAAATGGTTCATTCTTGTAAGTAATTTTTGGTGACTTTTTTACCTCCCTTCCCAGAAAAATACAGTAAAATAAATATATATTTTTTGTTATTGAAGTACTACAGGCCCCAGTCATTAGCTTGGACATACTGTCATCTATATTACGTGCACCAGCATGGGCATGGATGCCATTAATAACTGGTACTACAGACACCATCATGCCTGTGTCTGCCTGGGTATGCTGTTGTTTGTAGTACTGAGAGCACATTTAAGTAAAAGGACCAACCCAATAAAGTTTAATAAATAAATAAAATGAAAAAGTAAACTTACCAATAGCCAGGTCTTCATATGNAGTCAATCTCATTTCATGATCAAAACATAACGAAGATTTAGAATCAAAACCAAAACAATCTCTAGTTGCCAGAAACCCAACTGTCACTTTGCCCTGTCAGTTGTTGAACACTCCATCTCTCCATCACACCNCCCTTTTGCTGCCAAACTCCTCAACTTTCACTTTGCTTTTTTGTTGTCAGACAGCGCTTACACCATCCTACTGCCTCTGGCTATAAAACACCTAACTGTCACGCTGCTACCTTTGATGCCACATATACCACAATCANATAAGCATCCTAGCTGTATGACACCTCATCTTAGTATATTGCCTTCCCTAACAACTCAATAGAAATTTGTGATTTGTGATGAGAAATGTGATTTTATGACAGTATGGTGTTAAAGTGTGTGGTAGGAGTCATTATCCCGTGTATATGTGATTTTATGACAGTATGGTGGTAGAGTGTGTGGTAGGAGTCCTTATCCCGTGTATATGTGATTTTCTAGATAGAAGGAGAGTTTGGGTCAGAGTTTGTTTTTTTCATAATTGGAGTGATTAGCGCATGCTTGAACATGGACAGGAAGGTACCAGTGAAGAGAGAGAGATTGCAGATTGTAATTAGGGTTGGGATAAGCACAGATGATAGACTTCGACAAACTTGTGAGGGTATGGGATCAAGAGGACACGTAGAAGAGAAAGAAGAGAAGAAAAGAGCAGATACTTTCTTGTGATAGTTGTTTGGGATATTGAAATCACCTAAGTTAATGGTTGGGATGTGAGAGTCTAAGAAAAGAGGGAGCCATGCAGAGAAATGTTGATGAAATTGATGATAGGATGTATTGGGGGTATTGATCGATCACAGCCACTCGGTTAAAAATGAGAGTGCGCACTTTAAAAGATATGAAAGTAAGTGAAGGAACATTAGGTAGAACTGTGTATGTGCAATTAGTGGAAAGGAGGAGTCCAAACCCACCTCCCCATCTGTCACCAGGTATGGGGGTATAGGTAACAAGCTCTCCTCATAGAGAATCCATCACTTATAACACAGCAGACAAGTTCCATTTACAGCGAATCTAATTTACAGCGAATTGATGATGCCACCAAAACGGGATGTCGCAACCAAACAGATTCAAGCTTTCAGTTTCATTTTACATACTGGAGAATGTGANTTCAAATCTGATTGGTTGCTATGGGCAGCTTCCCCACTTTTCAATCTCCCTGCTTAGTACATTTAGGCCCAGGTCTCAAACAAAAGAGTGGAAAAAAGCACATTGGGGAGGTGTTTAAAATGTTACAGTCTAGGCACACCCTATGCATTTAGAATTCCAGTCCATCTCTATTTTAGGTTAGGACGGATGGGAAATCTTCAGCTTAGAAAGAAAACTTGCACTGTGCTGGGAAATCCAATTGCAGAGAGAACACAAAGTTGGACCCAGTCCAGTGATACTAGAAATTACATTTTATATGCATTTTATATATACACTTAATGGAAGCTCTGTAGCTCTATAATTTGAAATAAAGTCTGTGGTTGTGAATAGAGCCACATACACATGTATTGTATCTGCACATTATATATAATTAAATTACCACTAAATCAATCAAGTGACCAGTAAATATGGGAGGTATGAAACTATTAGATGTCTGATAGGCAAATGTTATTAGCTAAATTCAACATTAGTTTTGATATATTTTGTTATGCCAGGTAAAACTTACAAAATTATCAGGCTAACCAGCTGATCATCGGGCTGACGTTTAAACAGAGTAGAGATAGGTGGTAAATAAGAATGGTGGTTTAACGCAGATAAATCTAGAGGTTCAGATGTGTGTGAGCATAATGTATAATAAATGATTTATCAAATTATACAACTAGAAACAAAATAATAATTAATTGTGTTTATTTCAAGTTGAACCTACATCAAACTCTCTGAGTTAACCTTTAGTTCAGTATGTATTCACTCTTACTTATGCTTAAATTTACAGTGCCCAATGCTCTGTACACATCAACCACCTGCCACATTTTAAATGTATTAGTTAAGACTTCCTAATTAGCTTGAAAATGATAACNAATGGAGGAGGGGCACTGTGGTTATGTGACTGATGACATGCACTTACTATCTTAGTGAGAAGTCCTATTTACTTATCCTATTTACAAATTATAAATGCATCATCTGGTGTTATTGGCAGATATTAAAATTATTTTATGCTTCCACTTGTCCTTTACTTTTTGAGTTCAGATAAAAAAATACATATGTAATTTATATGTACAAAATAATACACTCCCAACATCAATGCATTACTATTATCATTTCTTTGTAATCCAATATGCAATTTTCAGCATAAAAATAACAATACATAAAAGAAGAATATGACAGAGGTAATTAAAATAATACAAGCACATCAAAAATCTTCAAACAGAAAGTAAGTCTAAGTCAAGTCTATTTCCTGAAATAAAAATCAAGTATGAAATTGCATGAAATGCATATTAAAAACAGGTAGGAAGTAAAATAAGAAAAACAGTAAAGAGTAAAAAAAAAAAAGGCTTCTTTTCAAAAATCTGGATCAAAGATGTTGTTTTAATTTATTCTGCCCATCTTGTAGGAAAATATTCATAACCATCTTAGACAAGAAAAATAATTCTGAACAAGGCTACATNTTTTCCAATCACTACAGAGGCTATTCACTCTATTAATTGAAATTCGAATTTAATTTACATTGCATTCTGATAAAGCAACAATGCAATGTAGCCCACTATTTAGTCATCATTGTTCATATTGTACGGTACATTGAGAGTTAGAATTTATTGTTCATGTAATAGATTAATAAAATATGTTTTTTTTATTGCATTTCATTTTTGATGCTTTAGTATATTTCATTAAAGTATTTAATCTTGAATCTCCTACAGTCTCCCAGATTAATAAATAAAAGTATATGTTGTCCACTAAGTTAATGTTTGCTATTGTCACTATTGTGACAATATTGTGGCTGAAAGCATTATGGGATTCTGAAATCATTAGAGAAAATCCTGTGACATATTCCTTGTCAAGGAATCAGGCCCTCATTTATGTCAACTTCTTATAGTCTACTGTTGACCTAAATGGTTTTTGTTTCATTATGTACTTAAATAGTTTGGATTAATATCAGTGTTAAATAATTTGTCTACATTTGATAAACAGTAGCATGCCTTTAAAGTATTAAGACTACAAAGCTCCTCTATTGTTCAATTAAAATATTACAACAAAAGCCTTCAATTTGCTTAATAATACTTTCATTATTTCTCAGTAGAGGATCAGTTGAGCATTTATGTTTCTGGACCGGATGCAGGACCAAATGCTGAATTTTCTTAGCTAAGAATTTGGAGGCCTATTTTACCTACCTATTGGAGAGACAACTCCCCCCATTGATACCCTACCATAACCTTTCCGCACAGCTTTTTCTTGGTGCGGAGGAATGTAATAGCTTAACCAAACTTCCCCCCGCATCCACACACAACTTTTCTGAACAGCTTTCTCTTAAAATTATGAGGTGCAGAGGAATGCAATAGCTTTCCCCCGCATATACCCACACATCCCTCTGCCTGCAGAATAAATTCTGTACATTATGCTTTTTATGTAGTGTTACCATACAACTGTCTGGATCCAGCCCAATAAAANTTTATGGCATATGGAAGGAAAATCNCTCAAGATACATATCTATTATCAACCATGCACATATATGTCACTTTGCTTTTTATTGTAGGTATCTTTTTGTGAAAGATTAGAAGCAAGTTATAAAAACTCAGAAGTAAATGATTACTTCAGTCTTTTACCAAGCCATCATTGAGTAAATACGTACTTGTCTATCTGATCTAATGAGGAGCAGCTTTAGGTAAAGTTGGGATGCAGGAGGTTGTCTCATGTAGACTTTGCCCTGCAACTCTTATTTACTCCAGTGAAAAGCTCTGGTTCCCCCTCCATTCGATTCACAGTAAGACTGGTGCTACCATAGATTTGCAGACACCATAGCTACTATGACAGTTTGCACTATTTTGGATTCAGACCCGATTACAATGTTGAGTCATCTGAGCCAGTGAGGNACAGTTTCACAGAGCCTTTTCTGTAGCTTTTCTGTGCTTTCACCCGTTTTCCCCACTTCCGGTATATCAGCATCAGACTCAGGTAGCATATAATCTATTACATTTCTACCCACTTCCTCCTCATCCCAATGTCAGCTGTACTTTNCACCCTCTCCCGTTGGGCATGTTAACTCACACAAGTAGGACCCTCCATAAGTTTATTAATGTATATCTACATACGTTGGGAGTAGTGTTATTTATGAACTGGAAGTACTATTAATGTAAGGAGGGAATACACATATTTAGAAAATGTATGGGCTGATTTGGGAAGGCTTACTTGTGGGTAAGTTACTTGTTAGTTAATATCAATATTAATTGTTGGATCTAGACATTTAAATTATTGCTACTATCTCCTTAGTCCTTAACATACCCAGCTAAAGAGCAGCTACTATGGTTAAGACACCATCAGCAACATGAAGTTAAAGACTGAAGTGCAGTTAAGAAAAAAAGCATAACTGTTTGATAAATAGCCTTATGTTGGATACCTTTTTCCATGTTTACAGGTACAGCCCAGTTTGTGATCTTATATATTCATTATAGAGTACATCCAACTGCTCTACTCCCACTACATCTTCTCAACCTTATTACAAATTATACAAAAACACAAATTAAACAAAATTTCCACTGTAACGTCATCTGTGTTTTAGAAGAAATAAATAAAAAGCTTTGCTCACTTCAAATATTGCTTCCTTGCTATCCAAAAAATATGTTTAAATGAAAACTGGAAATTGTAAAGTGTTGCACATAACAATGCTTTTGTACCCATAATAATGGTGGAAATAATAATGGATATAATTCAGTTAAAGGGAAAATCAAAAGCTGATTGAAACTTGTTGTGAATTTGACAATACCATGAGAGTTACATAAAGTCCAAGTCAGCAGGTTGTGTAGCCTCCATGTAATATTTCCTTGAAATTCTATCGACTGACAGCTGTGCTAGGTTTCCTGTTGCTTCGAGTGACTAAATTCACAGTGACGCATTTATACCTTTGAGATTAGGCTAAAACTATAGGAATGGAATAATAATAGAAATGACTAAGGCTAACTGCAAATTCATAATGTGAAATGTCAAGAGGCTTAACTCTCCAGTTAAAAGAAGGCAATTATTTCACAAGTTCAATAATCTTTAAATGAATGTGTACGTTTCGTAGGAGATTCATTTTCAGAAACCCGGAGAATTTAATCTTAAAAGTAAACACTTGGTGATTCCACTTTTTACTTCTGTTGATATAAAAAGAATGGTGTTGCAATTCTAATTTCCAAGCTCTTCCAAGTTAAAAGCAAAAATGTCTTTGACATGAGGAATTCATCTGAATTTTGTAATGCCGACATAATTCAATAAATAGTGTTCACATAATAACTGCTTTTAAAGAAGCATAGAATGCTACAATCTCTACAATATAATAGACTACAAGTAGTGAATAGGAATAATGCATTGCTTTTAATCGTATTTACTTATTGAAGGATATATCATTAAGTGATTTGTGGGACAGTTTGTGGCTTTTCATAGTATCTCATGGTCATACACTAGGGACAATTTATAAAAAAGTATGCATTAACTGACTGCTGTCAGTCCTTCAGGTTATGGATTAGAGGTTCCCCAAGGAATCACTTAAGAGCCTCTGAGCTACTCATGTTTAATTATGGTAATGGGTCACCATTGAGGTCAAAATGAAAGTATACATGTGCAAACCACAAATCAACACACAAATATACTTTACAATACTTTAATAATAAAAGAAGGGGGATCAATCAATATCATATTTTTTCCTTTTAGCAAAATGCAATAACAGATATGTTATACACTAAACTATTGACTTGTTTATCGATCTGTGGTGTCACAATGGACCATATTCACTGCTACTGTCATTGTAAGTCCTCCACAGCAGTAGCAGAGTTCTAGCAGTGAAATCCAAAGTCACTCCCCTCACACATATGACAATCCTGTATCCTGGACTCTACCTTACATTTTATGCAGTGGCAGTAAAATGGGTGCATAAATGATTATCATACAAGGACTTAACTAAACCTTACTGTACCAACACCTTACTGTAAGTTTTAAATGCCCCACACCTGCCCCTTTAGGCGTACACATTTTCAGTGGTACCATCCACATAACTTCATTTTGGACCTGGGTTACAACTGTTCTACCTATGAGGCCCAAAGAATTCTATGAGGCCCAAAGAATTAATAAATCTCTTAGGTAGGATGCCAACTTGTATGTATGTTGTCCAATAGAATCTCTTTCTAGAAGTGTAATATCAGTTATTCTACTGACATATGTCCCTGGTTATTTTTAAGTCATCATCTTCTTTTACAGTGAATCTTTAAAGAGTGTAATTAAATTCAGCACAATGTACTCAACCTACCAGGGTCTAAATAGGAGCCTGGGGGTATATTTACTAAGTGGTGAGATTGCAGTGAGATTGAAAAGTGGGGATCAATTTGAGTTCACATTCTCCAGTGTGTAAAATGAAACTGAGAGCTTGAATGTGATTGGTTGCTATGGGCAACATCTCCACTTTNCAATCTCATTGCAATCTCACCGCTTAGTAAATATACCCCCTGGTCTTTACTAGATGGTGGGGATCGTCTGGACTGCTAGCTCATAGCAGGTCATGGCCCNTGGTAATAGTGCTGTGAACAGTATGGAGAACCTGCAGAGAAACGTGGAAATGAACTGTAGGAACCAATATGTGTTACTGAAACAAAGTGCACCAGCATGTGTCATATGGAAAGCCCACACTACAAAAGNAGTGATTTATTAAAAAAAAAAATTAGTAGCAGTACAATAATTGCAAGGATGACAAAGAAGTGCCTTTCCCAGGAAATGTTCATAAAGGGTTTTATATGTTTTTTTTTATTTTTAATGCTGATAATTACATTTCTGTTCCTGATTGATGTAAGTTTGCTAAATATTAACTAAATTGTTTAAGTGTTCAAAAAACACTACTGGTTGGCATTTTCAGTAGATTAAAGCTGAGATACTAGCTACTAAAAAGCCCAAAGGGCTATGATTAAGGGAGTTGAAGAAAAGGTTTCAGACTAGCATCCTCTTATCTGGTTGGAATCCCAACAGCTGACTTGGAAAACGACATATCAAACATCTGAGAAAGCTGGATTTTATCCTAACGGAATCCCTCCAGTGCTGCACTTCATTTACTTGCTTACAGAATCTGACAAGAAGTTAGGAGCGCTTCCAACACAGAGCACAACATAAGTCTTTACAGTCTTTATTAATAATTTTGCATCTGCTCCACAGAATACTAACATTTTTTCATTTTGTGAAAAATGCAATGTAAACTGAAAGAAGCGTTTCTAGAAGCCAGTGCAATTTGCTAATTGTGACAGCTGCAATGTCTGTATAATATATTGTAAACCAGAGACATGTGTTGGCCTAGAAGACACATTACATTTTCTTTGTCCCATTCGGCGTTTAATTCATAATGAACATAATATGTCCTGCCAGCCCTTTGTTTAACAGCTCACTTTGGAAAACACTACCTGACTTAAATACATGTAACATCTGTCCCTTTGCCCTCCTCACAGTACTTTTCATGTGCATAGGTATAAATAATGTCTACAAATTCCAGACAAATTAAGGGGGGTTTTAAAATAAAGTAAAATTAAGTGTGTTGCAAAGTGTTAACAAAAAAGTGCTACTTATGAATGGCAAGATAGGCCATAAGTAGGCATAAATAGGCATGTGTAAGTCAATTACAGTAAAGAAACAATGATATATATATATATATATATATATATGCAAGAAACGTAGAAATGGGCATAAATGCACAAATAAGGGGCAGCTACTATTGTATTTCATTTTCATTGTACTTTGAAGAAATTATAGCTCCTCTATAATTAATGAAA
>JABWIB010011945.1:0-11316 GCA_016617825.1 Platyplectrum ornatum | reverse complement strand
GGCCTCCACCTCCTGTCTACTTGGCTCCATTTCTTCTCCCTTATATTTCTCCTGAAACTATTTCCACTTTTTTTCATCAACTTTTTTACTTTCTTCCTTTATTTTCATTGCTTTCTACTTCATTGTTATATATACTTATTTTTGCACTGTTCATGTACTCCATTTTGTTTTTTATTTCACACTCAACTATGCTGAACTTTACTTACTATGTTCTAACATTGAATGTTCTGTCTTGTACTGTATTCCCTATTGTACGGCACTGTGTATACCGCGTGGCGCCCTATTAATATTGTTATTAATAATGCTGATAATAATAATAATAATTATAATAATGTTTTGAAGTTTAGTTTGTTTATTACTGGGAGTTTGGTTCAGGTGGAGGTTAAGCTGATGTNGCATGATGCCTTTATCAGGTTTCTCGCCCACATTTATGTTACATTGATAAGGATTGGACTGAGTAGAGACTTGTTATGGCAGCACAGTGTCGCATTTAAATAATGGAATAGCACACAGGCAGAAGGAGAGTGCCAGTGCTTGAATATAACATNCAAGATACTGTACATGATGATGATTGTGATTGTTTATTAATATGTATTTTTGCATTTGCATATTCATTAAAGGAATAGTTAGATNCAAAGTCATGTTGTCTTTGCCTTTTATTATTTGGGGTTTTCATTCAGAGGGGTGAGCACCGTTGATTCATGGCATCAGCCATGTGTAGTTTAATAATATATTACTTCAGAAGGTTGGACATAAAGTCTTACCATAATACTGACATTTATCATGTGTCATTTCAGACTCCATTGTCACCCTACTAGCATATGTTTTTCNACTTCTTCCAATGCCATTAGTAGATATGACAACTAAAGCAGCTGTCTTATCCTCAGTAACAGTGCAGAATAATTTTTAAAGCTGTCCATAATCTTGAAAATCATCAGACTATTCCCAACAATTATCTTGCGTGGACATGACAAACATCTGTTGCAGATGTTTTGATCTGTTGATTTGATCTTTTAGCATGTTTTATCTGTCAGATCACNTTGAAAAGATTTCTCAACACACAGCACTATATAATCCTGTAAAGTTTCAAGATAAATCAATCAATGTGTCCAATCAGTAGCTCAGCAGATTAAAATATCTGTAGTAGATAATCTTTCATGTCCACCTACTGATAGATATTACCTAATAATGGTCAGCTTAACTGTGGATTTTACTGACTGTCTGATAGTTTATGCCTAGTTTTAGTGATGGTGGATGAAGTTTGCAAATTACCAACTGTGGGATGTCACCATAAAAACTTATGATTTCATATATTGATGGATTCATTTCACCTTGAAATTTAGCATTTAAACATAAGTAGATAGCGACCTGTAAATAGATAGAATTGATAACTGCACATCTCGCTTTCTTAGACTGTTCTGTAACTCAAATCTTGCATATCATTGTTTTATATTGTCTGTACTGATTCAGCAGTAAAGAGTCTACTTCAAATTTTGACATAAAAACTACAAAAGGAATTTCAAACATGTCCTGTAGATTTTTACATTGCTTCATAACAATTCTTTCCTGAGGCCAGAATTAAATATGTATTGAGTATATTTTAATAGCAAATCACCTATCACAGTATATAATATAATACAGAGGACATGTGCAGAAAAATTGACAAAATGAATAATTAGCAAATGACAAAACATGTTCAAGTGCATCTACTTTACAACTTTACTCCATAATACCCTGTTCACAATGCGGCAAAAAACCAGGGCTATTCCTGGGTCATGTGTACTGGTTGCATAACACAACATATTGTGCACAGTGTGCTAAATTAGATGTGTGAGATACATGGAAAATTAAGTTAATTATGTGGACAACTCTAACTCTAATTTACTGTTACGGCACATCAAATNCATGATACACTGAATTGAAGGTGTGAGTATAATGTTATTACAGACTCGGGCCAAAATTTACTAAGCAGGGAGATTGAAATGTGGGGATGTTGTCCATAGCAACCAATCAGATTCAAGCTTTCAGTTTCATTTTACATACTGGAGAATATGACTTTGAATCTGATTGGTTGCTATGGGCAACTTCCCCACTTTTCAATCTCACTGCAATCTCCCTGTTAGTAAGTACAGGCCTAGGAGTTACAGAAGGTCAAAGTGCTGCCTTGCATTCAGATGCACTCATTTATTTTTTTCATCATTATCATGTGATCCCAAATACGTTTACATTTCAGTTCATCCTGTAAACTATTAAATAGTAAATTTTGAGGTAGGCATAACAAAAAAAGGTGAATAATACACATTGGAAATTTCATGCTGTACTGTAGGTATAGAGACAAATGTATGGACAGAATTATATTTCAGATCAGTGATCAAAGTGGCCAATAAGTTTTAGAAGTGGTGGTATAGTAAACCCCCATATTTATCAAATATCTCCTTTCCTGGTTCAGATGGGAATTGAGGAGCACTTAAGCTGCGCAAAAATCTACCAATTAACAATTATTCCCTTCAAGAACTGTTACCTTTACTATTGTATCAAAACTAAATTAAGCAGGATCAAGTTTCAGTTCTAGTAAACTGTACATGTACATATTATGTTCCCTCGCACAAGAGAAGGGAAACTTCCCGCTCCCTCCCATAACATGTACAAGCCTTCAGTGTCCTGAAGGCTACCTTAATTATTATGGACTGATCTGCTTCACTTGAANCAGATCATGGTATAATCTAATGACTATCCTCCTTCCCGGGTTGTTTAGCATGCATATTCCCAGAAAAGCCANCCAGTATGTAAATGAGCATTCAGTACAANTCCATCACGTTNAACCTATTTTGGATCTGCTGCAANCTTTATCTTATAATGAANATTGATCCAGATGTAGAAACAGCATTGAACATCTGGTTCAATATCATAAAGCTTCTTCCTGGCTAAAGAAAGATTTTACTTACCGGCCGTAGCTCTGGATACCTGGATTTTCCTCTAATAATTTGTTTAACNATTTCTTAACTATATCAATTAAATCTGACATTACAGCCTTGGCAGTAAATCACACAGCTTGATTGCCCTAACTGTAAAGAAACCTAACTTTATTGGGTCTGTGGACTGTGTGTCCTCTGTACAGCCTTCTGGGTATAAAGTTCCTGTTTACTGCCCCTTGTATAATGTATTTGCGCATAGTAAGCATATCTATGTTTTTTAATTCTCTATAAATATACAAATTCTAAACATTGTGCATGAGGAAAACACCACATGCACAAATAAACACAAATACCATAGACGAATATAGATCCAGTTGATAGTGTCAGATTTCGAATCCAATTAACTAGGATGGTCAATAATTGACATGTGTCACAGCCCATACTCTACTTAAGCTGACAACTGGAACAAACACCAAGAAATGAGAATGGCATATTTGAAAACCCTCCTATGTTCCCAAAGATTTTTTTATTCTGAAACAATTATAGATATTATTTGTAGATATTGTAAAACTTGTTTANAACCTTACAAAACAAATCAGGTTGTTCAAAGAACACATAATAAAAATTCAATTGCAAAATATTTACATTGGCCAATTTTCATTTTTATCATATCAAATGCTTTTTTCTTTACAGGCAAGGAACATTTTCAGAATAGCTTATTCCAGTCCAGTAAAATAAAAGCTGTGAGTCATGCCTAAACTCAGAATAGTATTTACTTCTGTTTCACTGCACATCATGATTAATGTTTACTTAGGGAAATGTTTACCCAGGCAGTTTTAACATGTAGGGTCAATAAATCTTAATGTACACCTTAAGAGAAGTGGAACTTGTGAGATGTTATAAACCCTACTAATGAAAAGATATAAATCTTTAAAATTAGGATCATTAGTCAGCGTTATTTGCTACACTAGTGACTGAATTGAGATTCAAAGGGGCGCTTCAAGTTTCCAGTGACTGTGTCGCTTGGGCGGATTTGGTGTCAAACAAATGAAAACTGGTATTTAGTTAAAACTGTAAAATGACAAAAGATATTACTGTGACTGCACACAGTATTTTAATCATACATCCATTTAAAAGTAAACTATGCATTAATTATAAATACGGAAGGAAACGGAATGAACAGCCCCTTGGCTGTCATTTCATGCTGCTGGGAGCCATCATAGAAAAAAAAAAACGCAATGAAAGTTGTTTTATGAACCTTTTACACCATGTTACCACTATGGAGGAAATATGTATGTAAATTACAGCTAGCAAGGTATTGATTATAGATATAAGTAGGGATCATAATACATATATTTATCTATAGCACGTACATGTTTCCAGGGCCGGCACTAGGTCTGCGGGCGCCCCAGGCAGACCTAGCACCGCGCCCCCTTAAAGCGATGTGACGCCATCACGTCACGTTGTGCCGTGGCATGATGACATCACTGCGCTTCAAAATCACCGCAGAGGGCAGCAGAGTGGTCCCCCCCCCCCACCTCGCTTCTGCCCCTCCCCTGCCGGCCACCCTAGGCGACAGCCTGACTTCGCCTAATGGGCGCGCCGGCCCTGCATGTTTCATCGGTAAAGGGGAGGGAGGAGAGGAGGTGGCAGTGATTTGGAGGTACGACATTCCCCAGGGCACCCAAAAATCTAGCACCGCCCCTGCACACACACTCACACACAAATAATAGTTTATTTTGTACCGGCCTTAGCACTGTTGATCCAAGTTCAACACCCCAAGTCGAAGCCTTGCTTTGTCTCCCTAGCANCATAAAACACAGAACTGCTCCATGCTACTGAAATACTGTAGTAGATTACAGCTATGGATATGAAGCTACTGAGGAGTAGCATCGAGGTTGGAAGCAAGTATGTGCTTGCCCTGAGCTCCTCAGAATTTCATCAGTGCTCCCGGTATCCTGGAAGAGTCTGTAAATCCCCTGGGAATTGAAATGAAGCAATGATTTCTTGTAAATTACTGCTTTTTCCATTTTGGCGGTTTCATGCATGATTTACATAAACAACACCCTCTGACCAACCCCCATGCTGTCAGCCTTTAGCTGACAGCATGGGGAGGGAGAAACTAATAGTCTGCAACCTTGATATATACTGATGCCAAAGTTTCAAACCACAACATAAGTTTGGGGCAAGATCCACCTGGGCAAAATCAAATGGGGGGGATAAGGGGAGAGACAAATTTAAAATGTTCAAACAGAATTCAAGTACAGAGGAGACATTTAAATCTACTTAGGTGAATATTTTTGTGTTACAGACAAATGCAGGCAGTATTTTCCATTATGTCAAAACGGAAATTATTTATCACCTGACACAATGCAACATAGTCTATTGCAGTAATCTGATTACAGGTGCGTAAGCAAAGTACTTACACATTTTTATATACAATAAGAGCTCTTCATTGAAAAAACAATTAAGAGCTTTCAGCAAACAATGAAATTAGGATTAACCTGCAGAAAACTGCTTCAAGCAATTTCCAGAGCAAAGCAGATGCTAGAATTAAAGAGACATTTTTTGATGTATGCTGTATTATACTGTATTACAACATTAAATTCTGCCCTATTTACACTTAGTGGCTGTGAAGCGAAGTGAATGCACGTATTTGATCCAGAATTCCTGAACAAGGGCGTTATGTGACTACTGGGATCATAAATCTAGCGCATTTTGAGATGCACTGAATTTACTGTATGGATCCAGACATCATAATCCAGACATTTGAACCATTTTCACACCAGTATAGACGATGCACACAAGCAAAGTAGAAAAAGCAGGGACCAGTGTGAAAATTTACTATGCGTTAAGATGGACTGTGAGTTAGTCTCAATGCTTCTCATTGCAAGTTTAAAGGGTGAGTTTGAATGGTGAATTCATCATGTCGTCGTCGTGTTTGGTTGAGTTGTTGCAGTGAGTTCGATCTTGCTGTCAAGATATTTGCGTATGAAGAGGACTAGTTTACAGCTCGCTAGAGATGAAATTCACATCAACTAAAAATTCACACACCTNATTGCAGTCATAGATGAGCGCGTAATATTTAAGGTAGTCTTAAGGACAATAAAGGCTTATACGTGTGCTCCCATCTTTTGTGCAAGGGAAAACTAGCAACAAAGCTGGTGCGCAAACTTTCAACACCACACCACAACTAGGTGCTGCGCAAATCCACCCACCCAACACAGGAATGGATACGCACAAAGTGGTTCAGGTAACACTGTTCAGATTTGGGTACAAAACCAAGTTACATATTATATTCCAGTGCAGGTGTAGAATATCAGGGACTGTTGACTAATGAGACATATTACTCAGACAAAGATGATTGTTAGAATGAGGTTTTTTTGTATTTTTTGTTGATTAGTAAGTCATTTGTGTTTATTTCTAATACTGGATGATGATTTTAACTGAAGGAATGACAAATTGACTTGAAGCTTGCTAACTGAGTGGTTCAGTATCTTTTTAAAATACTGATCAGATTGTTCGTCTCTTCTAGATAAAGCATTTTATACATACTTTAAACCTATTATCCCACCAAATTCCTTCATACATAAATGTGTCCTTATTATCTGAAATCAATAAGTTGTGGTACACGTGCCCACACAAGATAAATAATGAATGGGTTTTAAAATGAAATCCACTACATTCCAAATAAAGGTATTTATCATTATTTTGCATTCCTTAGCCTACCGATCGCAGATAAATCGTTTAAATGAACCAAAGAGTAAACCATATATTTTATATGGGTCTTATTTAGATGTCTACATTAAACTTCCAGGTAACCAGGGCTCGAAGTGGGGGTGTATACAAGGGTATGCCATACCCCAGTATTCTCCAACTGATGTAATTGAAATACTACAAATCTCCATTGAATTCTGTTATATTCAGTGATTCCATACCATCACTTCTAAATGTCCATACCCCCACTTCTAAATATCCACTTTGACCACTGCAGTTAACCACGTTACCTTCTTGCAATTATATATTGCAAAGATATGAACTACAGCATTTCACATGTCATATGAATGATGGTTGCCTGAAATACATGTCACAAAGTGGTAAACACCATAACCTGACATTACTGAGGTCACCTGTAGAGGTCTAACCAGGCTCGTGCCTACATGGAGTGTGGATATTCTCACCATATGTTTGCATGGATGTCCTTTTTCAGTTTTTCTTGGAAACCAGGTGGATTCGCAAGGAGATATCAATATGTACATGAGCAGGGAGAAGCTGGTCTGTGCATGCGCAGATCAGCTTAACAAGTCAATCCATATGCTTGCATTTCTCTCATTCAAATATGTGGTCTAGCAGGGGATGCGCCATACACATCCATGCTAAGCTTACACCATGTCCCAAAAATGGCCTACTTTCAAAGAGAAATGAAATGAAAATAGTATTTTGTGATTTTTTGAACCATTATTTAATTCACAAAAATCTGGTATAGTACCAGCATAAAAAATACATTCACATAACTTTTACTGTCAATAGTAGAGCATAGTAACGCAGCTGGTACTATGCCGGCTTATGATGAATGAATGAGGATACAACAACAGAAGTGTGTGCACTTATGGCTCTGACTCAAGCAGGAAAGAGGGGTTTAAGGGATGCCCCTTTTTCCTGTGTACGNGGTAGTTGTTTCAGCTTAAACAACCAAGCTCTGGATTACCTGCGGCAGCACAAAATTCTGTATAAGGTACGGTTGACATAGTTTACACCAGTTGACATAGTTTACAGTCGTAACTACAAAAGTATTTGATCGTCTTTGGTCCTTGATTAATGAAGACATCCTTCGGTTTGGCTCGTCTTGTGCTAGTCCAAGAATTTCATCTCTAGTGGTACAATACATATGCCCCCAGCAGTCCCTCTCAACCATGACCCTGGATCCGAAAACCAACAAAATAGACCTATTCCATTATTCCTAGATCATGTATTCAGGGGGCCGTGCATTTTTTTCAAATGCTTTCAGCTGCGATGCGGTCAGGTACATTGCAGCGTTGACAGAGAGATGCGCCCTAGAAGCCAGCAGTGAGCTTGTCTTGCTGCAGTCCTCAGGCCCAATCCCGAGTGCCAAGTATGAGCTTTTTAACTGAAGCAGCGTTAAGATACACTATTAGAGCTGGACATTTTTGTTAAACAAAATGTGCAACATAAAGACTACCCAGGTCAACTACTTACAAACAATAATAAGTCTGTAAGTTCATGGAGCAGAAAAGACCAGATTTAGACCCAAAGACCTTACATATTAATCAAACAAATACCAAAAACTATTTTCAATTGCAGATATAGAAAAGATAAAATGAGCTTTTAAGACACATGTATGCCGTTTGAAAAATCCAAGCTTCTGTCAAAATCTAAAGGGACTAAGGGAGTTAAAAGCCCATAGAGAGAAGACACCCCCACTGGAACACCCACGACCCTTCACAGTGCAATGCTGAGAAGGAGAGAAACTGTGATCAGCCTGTTGAAAATTACCTTGGCCAAAATCTTCCTATTAGTATTAAGAAGAGTGATGGTGCGCCAATTCTTAATACGTTTGAGTTCTTTCCCTTTGAACCAGGGCTCGAAATGGGGGTGTATACGCCATACCAGCACTTCTCCCACTGAGCAAATGAAAAACTTCAAATCTTCTTTGACTTCTATTATATTCTGTGTTTCCATACCGCTACTTCTAAATGTCTATACCAGCAATTCTAAATTTCCACTTCGACCACTGCTTTGAACAAAAAAATAAGAGCAGACCATCTCATGGAGGGAGAAAGTAATCCTCTACTGAAGCTCTCATTAAATGCCTCCATGAGATGGTGGGCCAGATTGTCACAAAAGACTTTAAAAAACTTGAAGGCTAACCCATTTAGTCCTGTAGACGAACAAGCTGTCAATGGCAACTCTGACCTCTTTCACAGTTATCTCATTCCCCAGGGTATCAATCGAACTACCCTAGGCTTCAAGAGGTGTCTCCCTTAGGAACCAATCCATCCTCTCTCTAACAAGTGGCTGTTTAGACAAAAGATCAGAGTAGAAAGACTCACAAAAGTAAGGATGCCTCCTCTATCCACCCGGAGCACATCCCAAGTATCATACAAGCCCCTCACCTCTTTGGCATCAACAGTTTTTCATCCCGTAATCCCTTCCAAAATCAGGGAAGATAACCTGTTATACTGGACCTCCTTCATCTGAGCCTTCTCCTGGGAGATCTCTCCATCATCACCCTGCTCACAGTTCAAGGACGCTAATTCACAGGAATTCATTTTAACCAAGTTCTGACGTGCTGCAAGGCTTTGAAAGAAGCTCTGGGTTGGCAAATTAAAAACCTCCCACGACTCTACCCCAAAGTGACTCCTGGGTTTCAAGGAAGTCCCTGAAAGATTGTCCGATCTCATCCTCCTCCAGGAGCTTGCAACTCTAGTGCCAAAAACCCTATAGACCCTATGCATTATAGTATCTTGCTCATCCTGCTCCACCTGCTCCTGCTCTTTTGAGATTACCTAGGAACCCTATACCCCAAACTTGATCTCCATCCGAGTACACTTTTCAAAGCTGTTACCAATGGAATTGTGGGCAGAAGGAGGTAATTTACTAAAGGGATGAACCTCCACCCAACTACGGTTACAACAAACTTTCTCACATTATTTAGCCTCATGGCCCACTTCAGGGCTGCCGTCAGGATGAGCNGAGTCCGGGACTGACACCTCATGGAAGCTTTCCATCTGTATTACCTCTGCTGCACGGCAGTACATGGATCCAGGCTCCTACCGGTGGGGGTGGGAAGAGCCGGTCCCAGGATAGTAGGCCTGGCTATCCCCCCATCCCCCATGAAGGCGGCCCTGGCCCACCTCCACACACAAGGAACCACAGAGCAGTCTGCTGAAAAGTACCTGAAATCATCACACCTATGACACATTTGGGGCTACCCAGGATAAAAATTGTCGAGGATATGTGTTGCTGATTGTCCTCATTTTTCTGAAGCCTAATCATGGCAGGCCACTCCCACATCAAACATCAATACAAGGGTCAGGAATTTTGACCACAGGGGGTATTATTTCAGTATACCTGTGTAACCATAAATTAATACATAAATTAATATCAGGAAGGGTTGCATTTCGACCTAGTATAGTCGCCTTAAATATCTCCTGCCTAGTACAGCTAGTGCTTTGTAGAACCCAGAGCCCTTTTTACCACCCCACCTTTACCAAAAAGCCTGCAACCCTGATACAATTTCAAGATGATGTCAGACTGCTTACTGTTGACAAAATGAGTACATACAAATTATTCTGGGGCTTTGAACCCAAAATGAACAAATTTTTTAAAGCCCACAAAATCTTAGCTGTACCATATTACAACTTTTCAAAGGTTGGCCCCTAAAAAAAACTAGCATATGGACTTTTCTCCCAGGCTCCCTCCCACTCCTTGTCACTTCACTGGCATACAAGATCACCCTTTGAGTGATTTTAGGGGTACAGTTAGCAGAGGACACAGAGGTAGAAGCAGAGAACAAAACAAGGGCAGCATCAGAATCAACTGCCCCAACACTAATACCAATTTGAGCCACTAAATCACTTCAACTATTAATAAGCCCACTAGACAAGGCATTCTGAGTACTAGAAATCTTAGCAGCTGTATCAATTGCAGCCTCAGATGAATCACCAGCAACAACCACTGTTGAATCAACAATAACACCTAGGGCCCTGATGGCTAACCTGTGACACTCCAGATGCTGTCAAACTACAAATCCCATCATACATGGGATTTGGAATGCTGAGTCTTTAGCACGAGCTGGCAAAGCATGATGGGACTTGTAGTTCAACAACATCTGGAGTGTCACAGGTTGACCATCAGGGACCTAGGGCAAAGTTTATTGCAGCCCCAACAAATTCCATAGCAACAGAGGCTGGCGTTTCTATTGCAGGCAACATATTAGGCATTTACTTTGGGCCTAACTCCTTGAAACTAGGTCCTACCAACAGAGGAATGGCAGCAGACATACGACCAATCCCAGGCATACTAACCCCAAGGGTTGCTGACCANCGCTTTTCCGTTTTAGACAGCAAAAACTTTTTTGGTCTATTACCAGGCTAAAAGGAAGGTGTTTTCCCATAAAAACAGGGTCCAACGCTGCAGTATGAAAACCCTCTGGGTTTTGCAGGGTATGCAGTCCTAACGTGGTTTTAATCTGGCCCCATTACTGCTGGTAGCCTCTCTAACAAGTTTATCATAACAGTCTCAGAGATTGACTGCTACACCATTCATAATAATGAACCAGTTGCACAAAATTAACACAAAATTTGTGTGACTTACAGGGAATTCTCCCAGTAGGCTGGTGGCTTTGTAGGCCACTCTGTATAGGATAATGACAATAATA
>JABWIB010011915.1:0-10590 GCA_016617825.1 Platyplectrum ornatum | reverse complement strand
AACCCACAAAACAAAACAAAAATGAACCCTCCATCAGAATGTGTGTAGCAGTAAATACTGCAGTAGCATACATTACAACCATTGCATAGCTTACTACACAGAGCATACTCGCAAGGGCCTTTGCAAGTGCAAAACAAAACAATTAGCTTTTAGCATCAAGNTTGTTGTAAGCACAAAGGTGCACGCATTACTTATATGCGTCAAAAAAAGCCACTTGTGNGCAATTCAGAGATGGCAATAAATGCGGATTCATGCAATTCTGAATAGCACGTATATAGCGTTGCGACTGCACATTGTCGATGCACACAATAAAACTCTGAATCAGGTCCAACATGAGCAAATCCAAAAAGTTCCTTATAATGATCATTATAAGTAATTGAGCATACACTATTAATGTTGTGTAGTGTTAGACACTTGAGGTAGATATCCAGCTATCAATGATTTCAAGTGCACTTAGGTTGCTGAAACCAGTGAATGAGCTGTGTATTGTTCTTAATGTGCATCACTTTATCACAAGGACTTGTATTATTTTATATTATTATATAAATGAGACCATTGGTTAACTGGGTAGTTAAAAGGGAAACAAAAGGCATGAGAAAGCAAATGCAAATTATAAAAAAGGAAAAGGAAATAAGTTAAGAATAATCATCTCCGGCATTTAGAGCAGACAAAGGGCTGTGTCCTCGATTTCTTGGACGTGCAGCTTAGCTTCTGTCTTTCTTGTCTTGAGTTTTTTTTCATAGTTATTCTGTATTATCAGAAACTTTAAATACCCCAACAACACAGAAAGTAAGATAATACACACCAGCGACTCACAACAATGTGCGCGCAGCAAAAACCCAAAGGGGTAGAAATAAAGCATTACTTCCTGCGTTTACACCATCCCTAGGCAAGTGCACCTTAAAATTCCGAAGCGTTGAATAGTCACAATGTGGATTCATGTGCACTAGCCTTTACACGCCCAAAAAACTACTTTGAATATCAAGTAACGCCCAGAATACGGACTTTTTAAAAGACCAATGCGCTTATGGTCAGTGTTAAAGAACTGTGTGTATATTGCAGCCGACCTCGCCATGCAGTGCAAAAAGACNCTAAAAACTTTTTGCTAAAAAGTGTGCAAAAAACAGGTGGATATAATACTCTGGATCAGACCCACTGCTTTCTCAGACACCCTGATTACCAACAGTCAGGTGTTATCTTAAATTTTGCATTCTTAAGTACACAAAAGAACCCATAAGTAGAGGAGTGTGGATGAGTATTTCCAGAACAGTAATCAAGGGATAAATTTACTATGGGGATAATGAAACTACTTCCCCAGGCCTCCATTATGAAAAAGCCCATAGTGCTCAACTGCAGAAGCTCCTTTCTTGAGGAGTAAAGAGTACAGGATACCTCAGGGTATGAGAAAGCCGGGAGCTGTTTAAGGTCTGCAGAGGTAAGCTGAATGATACTTAGCTAGTCTCTGGCATTACTATTATTTACTTTATGACAAATGATTCACAAGGTTTCTAGACCTCAGAACAATTGTGTGACATAAACACAATGCTGGAGACCATCAAATATTCTCTAACATTATCTTACAATTTTATTTGTGTTAAAACTCTCGTTTTCAAAGCAATTATAATAATTCACTTTAAAATAAATNCTAGATATAACAGAAATATATAGTAAAATCAAACATTTTGGCCCTTGACGAAGGGCAGTGCCAGATTAGTTAGTTTAATATTTGAATTAATGTCCTGTCTCAGCAGTGTAACAGGATGTAGACCATGAAGTCACACAAATGAAATCACCCTGTATGCATGGCAGGCTCCACCATATGTAGATTTTGGGAAATGTGTCAAAAGACTGCACTAATGTGTAACAGCACACAGGTTGTCCTGCCAGTGACAATGGTTATCTTCTGCATTGATACGCCACCTAGCTGTTACTGTTGAAATTGCACATTTTCAGCGCTACCGATGGCATGTCATGAAAACATATTAGTTTCCTTTCAGGATAAATCCAACGTTATTTTAGAAACATTTTAGAAACATTATATAGTGCCTCATATGTATGTACATACCTTGTAGGGACAGCACATGGCGATGTTTAGATACATGTGTATTCCTCTACTTACCTTCACTATGTTTGCCATGTGTGATCTAGAAAGTTTAGCATGAGAAAGGTTGTTGAAACCAATTCATGTCAGTGTCATTGATCTTAAACAAACGGTTAAGGATGTGTGCTGAAATTCTTAAACATGGGCTCTCATGCACCTACTAGGCTGAACTTTATGGAGTTATGGTAGTAGTAAATAGTGATGTGAGTTCTCTGCAACGATGAAAGATGCACCTGGGACCTTTATTATATATGTAAATTTATTTTTGGATAACGTCCCTTTTACCTAAACGAGAGACAGAACTGATGGTTAAAACGATAAAATCATGATGTTTGGATTATTTTCTTACATGAATTGTTCTGTTCTTCAACCGCTCATTGTAATAAACGATTATTTTATACACAAAACTTTTGCTGTCAAATTCTTGTGAGATGCTGCAATAAATAAAATAAATATATAAAACATTTTTTTTCGCTTTTTGCGTTATTATTTTCNTTGTGCCCAATGTACTTTGGTTGAAATTTATTGACAGACTAACATTTCTAACAGATGTAGTTCTTAAGAAAGTCTGAAAATGCTTATTACAATAACAATAAAAGCGGCCTAAAAACTCCATCTCTGAAGGAATGAAGAGAGATGAAAAATAAATTACAGAAATCATTGAATAAAGTTGTCTCTCAATAAAACTTCTATTAACTGGTTCTTTCACCATGTAAACTTTGATTAATACAAAGTATTTTTTATATGAAATTAAATAAATGTGTTGGGTTTTTTTTTTTGTTCCAGATCTGGTGTATTTGTTACTAAACAAAAAGACAGTTTTTACAAAAGAAATAATGGAAAACATTGAAAGAGAGCCTGTGGAAAATAAAACTAAGTATCACTTAAAAGTACCTACCAAAGTTGCATAAAGAATNATTTCTTTCCTCATATTGGGCCAAATGCAAACTGTTCATATTCAACGAGTCAAAGTCAAATTGTGTTCATTTTTCCACACTGTGCAAAGGGCTTTCCCACCCATACAGAATTAAAAGCCATGGACAAAATCCAGACTTACCTACTACTGAACTTATGAGCGATTAGGTAAAACCATGTTGAATTGTAGGGGAGGTGAAATAAATGTTAAGCTGGCCATACACTATGCTATAAATTGTTCTGATCAACCAGCTTTAGTCAAGAGTGGGCAAAATCATGTTGAATTGCAGGGAAGGTAAAATTAATGTTAGTGTTTGTATGCAGGCATGACTCCACTAATGCAAAGCCGATGGATGAGCAGCATGTTTCTGTGCTCGTTCCCGTTTAGAGCATGTGCACTGATAATTCCCACTACCATTCAATCTGTAAAACATGCAGTTGTTCATCTCTTAATCAGGTTGCACATACAGGAAAACAAGTTGTTCCTGTATCTGAACCTCTACAGGCTTCCATTTCCAAACATGGAAAATATGAATGAGCAGTGAAGTCTGTAGAACAAGGAGCCTGTAGAACAAGGCAAACCAAGTATTGACTCAAACTTTGACTCTGCCTGTTCATCTTTTGAATCCCGTTTTGACATGAAAGCCCTTAGTCACAAGTACAAAACAGAGGATTGGCATCTATTCATCGATTCCTCTAAAGTAAACTTGGAAACTGCTATTCTCAAACTCCAAAAAGCTACCCCCTGTGCCACTGGCTCATGCTGCCGCTATAAAGAAAACACATGAGAAACACATGGGAACATAAGTCTTCTCCTATTTAAGACAAAATAACAAAAAGAGCACAGATGGAATGTCTGTGGTGACATAACATTCATTTCACTGCTCTTGAGAATAAAATATTGTTATAAATGAGAATGGTGGAATGACCTACACAATCCACAACTAAAATCATTTACAAATTATCTAAAAGCTAGTAATAGTAAAGTTACCAGTGGCAAGGGAGTCGAATATTGTATTTTCTGGATAAGTAGGAAAGGAGAAA
Organism: Platyplectrum ornatum; assembly: GCA_016617825.1. Lineage (NCBI taxonomy): Eukaryota > Metazoa > Chordata > Amphibia > Anura > Limnodynastidae > Platyplectrum > Platyplectrum ornatum. The sequence goes on along the minus strand of JABWIB010011915.1, from coordinate 6,530 downwards.
CTAAAAAACCCATTATGTTCTAAAGAACTGGTTGGAGAAAAGATCTGCCCTGGNTCCATATAAAGCTTGGACTTGCAAGAACATTATAAAAGTACTGGATCATTTCTGAGGGTCAAAAAGGCAATGCTCAAAGAGCATTGGGTCCTCAAATAAAAAAATCTGTTGTTTGACAGAAGCTTTGATGGATTTCTCAATCCTGAACCCAAGGTAGACAACTACAAAGAGCTAGTGGAAGGTCCACATCTGACTCATACCTGGATTTCATCCGAGTCGATCTTGGGACAGTCAGTGATGAGCTTCAGATGCGGTTCCGCAAGGGCATTTTCATACTGGAAAAGCTGTGGGGGTCCAAGTATGCTGGCCAATTACTGTTGCTGGCCGACTACTGTTGGAACTTTAAAAGGGAGGTTGCCAGGTCAAATCACAGTAGAAACACCTACCGTATATATCCACGTGTAATTCTGTTTCTTTACTGAATTAACATCTTACCATTACACCGGATGTGGTGAATACATTTTCTTTTGTTTTTCAGATTGTTACTTTGCAGACTAAGGCAAATTCTAAACTGAGCTTTCTAGAAAAATTGGGATTTTGCTAATAACCAATCAGATTCTAACTGCCATTCTTCTTATGTCTTCTGCAAAATGATAGCTATATTGATATTGGCTGCTATTGGCACCATCCCCAGTCTTTGCTCCGTAAATGACTGGTTAAATAAAAGCTTTAGGGTGGAATTAAATGAATCAACTCGTAATACTTCAGGTACAGTAATTCCTTTTTAGTAAAAAAAAATGTTTTACTCTTTTTAGTTTGATAAATATTCTTTTGCTGAAATATCTGACATTTTGAAGATTTTATTTTTACATAAAGATCTGTAAGTAAAAACAGATTGAGTTGAATTTGGCAGCTAAAACATGAATAATANATTTCTAGGCAGTTTGTTCCCTTCACATGATGCATCCTCACACAATAGCATGCCAAAAATGCATTGAGGTAGAAGAGGAAGATCATATAGTACTAATTCCCAGAGACACCTTTTTAATATTCAAGATGCTGTTTGATTTAGTGAAGATTTCGTTTTATAAAATGACTTTTTCAATCTTTTTATGCTGCAGCGGGATCTGTTTAAAAGGGAGAAGGGGCCGATTAATTAAAAGGGTGCTAGTTCTTTAGCAACTTTCAGCACTGACAAAAGCATGAAAACTTGTTCTCTGCAGGATAATTAAAATGCTTTGTGCACAATACAGAGCTCCTATTGAGATATTCAGCATCCTGCACAATAGGGGTAAACACCACCACACAGGTATTTGTGAAGACGCGGTAGTCAAAGTTACATCTTGGCAGAGTATAATATGTGAAATCAGGAAACAAGCTGGCAAAGTGAAATCGGTCTACCGTTCAACTACAAGCAGATAATGAGGAAGAGTGAATGGTTTTGTGGCTGGGACAGGATGTAAAGGAAATCATGCATAAACAGTTTATCTGTGAAAACAATTATTCAGATAAATAAAGAAGCAAAATCTACAATTGTGTGCACCTTGAAAGCAGAGATCTCATCATGCTGTCTCCCAAACTCTGCTGAGACAGAAAACAGAGCTATGACATATACGTCAAGCATTCATTTGCTGTAGAAATGTGTGTGAAGAGGAAGCAATGCTGAGGTTGACAGAAGCTCCTTGCATCTAATTNACTGCATTGTCCTCCTGTCAATCTCAGTGCTGATTGCCTGACGATCAGAGGAACTCTGGCCAGANTGTGACACCCTAACATCCTGGCCTGAGTTTCCCCAACTCCATACTTACCCCATGGTTACCAGTAAGTACAGCAGTAATAGTAATTACGAAAAGCTTAGCATTTCAGAGGGTCAGAGAGGTGGGGAACTCTCCCCAGGAGGTGGATGTACGGGGTTTGATTATATGAAAAGACCATATACCACACTGTATTGTGGGTTAGAGACTATAATTTAGTTTTAGATCAAATAATGGAACCCTAGCATTACTGGGATGATTATCAGGCGTTTGGCAACTGTATTGTTACCAGTCACTACACTACAAACTCAAAAACTGTATTGGCCCAATAACACAAATAAACAAAGATCTTGTTACGGGTCATCTTAGGTTTTATTATATATGTATTTTCTATGTTAATTTCAAATGTTTTTAGAATATTTCACCGACAGTTTTTAAGTTATGTCAGCTTTTATAACCAATTCAAAAAGCAATTAGAGAGGCTGTTTCATTGTAGCTGTTTCACAAAAGTCAGACTTTGTGGGGGTTTGTCAATAGATAATTTGGGTGGGTGGGGGAGATGGCCAGGCCCAGCGGGTGNACCAACAAGCGCACGGAACATTGTGGGGGGCCAGACCTAAGTCAGGATCCAAGAAATCAGCAGGACGCAATTTTTTTGTTAGTCTGGATCCCTAGCTTTTGTTGTATCAGATCCCTCACATGTTTCTCAGTTCATTCATTTTGCTGTTCCTATGCTTTGCTACTTTTGTCTTAAAAACATAAATTCAAAATTNCTTGGGACTTACCATCATTGACCATTTACCTTAAGTACTGTGAGTTACAGTGTAAAACTGTATTTACCTACTTTTTGCCTCCAGATTAAAAGGCTGAATTTTTTCTCAAATAAATGAAATATGTGATATTGGCTTTAAGATTTTTTTTTCTCTTGAAGATTGACTTGTTGTTTGCACTAATGTTATTTCTTTTATGGAAACGCTTGCTCAGAAATACAAAACAGAGGATTAGTGTCTATTTATTGATTCTTCTAAAGTTTGAAAACTTGAAACTTCTCAATAGCGATATGCTTTTCTCAGTACCCCTGACTCACGCTGCTGGAATAAAAGACATATGGGAGCTTGAAAGTTTTTTGTTTATTGCTAGGACTACAACTTGGTTTCACAAAGTACTGTTATNTTCTATGTGTAATATGCGGCTCAATGAGCTGGGAGCAAAAAAACGCAATTTTTTCTCCCTTACACAAACAGACATTGAATCGGCCCCTAAGTGACAACATGTAAAAATCTATTACTTCCACTAAGATGCACCACTTGTTGATGTGTAAAAAGTATATCTACCTCCACTCCATATAAAACTTGGTTTTATGAAGAACTTTATTAAAGAAATGGATCACACTACACTTGGATTTACACACCTAAGTAAAAAGAATCCTGAAGATCAGTGATTGAAAGATCAGAGAGAGGAACTACTAGTTTATGTAGGAGAACTTTTGCTCATTGGGAGATTTGATGATCTGAATCAAGTTGAAAAATATGCATGGGGGTCTTTAAGAGTATTTGCCTGGACTTTCTAGGGAACCTAAAGGCAGATGATACATAGAAAGAGTGAACAGTCTTTTACAGTGGGACACAGTGGGATGTAATATGCTTTTGAAAAAACTGGGCCCATATTTACTAAACAGACCAAAAACAAATACAAGCTGACATTTTCCAGTATATAAAATGAATGTGACAGGTAGAATCTGGTTTAGCTATGGGCAACCTCACTACTTTTCTTTCTAGTAGTTAAGCCCTGGATTTCAATTCCATCAGCATATTTCTCAGATGGAAATGGCAGGCCAAGTGAAGTCAATGGACCAGATTCAAATGTTAGGCACTATTGACTTACTCACAACTTACTCAAGAGTGGGCAAAACCAGTGTAACTGTAACACTTGTCAGTATATGTGTGCAAAATGCAAAAATAAAGTATTCTCCCTGCATGCAAACATTGACATTCATTTTACCTCCCCTGCAATTCAAAATGGTTTTGCCCACTCTTGATTANGTTTTGAGTAAATCAATAGTGCCTAAAGTCTCAATACCACAGTAAACCCTATTGATCTACATTCTTAGTGTGTTAATAATTTCCAATGTCTTTGTTGATTTATTGTTGATTTATTTTTATATCATCACATATAACTCATGAAACAAAGGAATACATATTTAGTAGACCAGTGTAATCACTCTAGGGGATGACCAGCTGTAGTTATAATTGTAATTTAATCAAAATGAAAACATTTATAAGCTTGGTTTCAAGAAGTGCAGCATAATGTGTAAGGTAATAAAAACAGTATCATTAATTAGAATCAAGTAATGATCAAAGTGTAATATACTTTTTAAAGGCTCAGTTGTGTTCTTTAGGGTTTTGAGAAAAGTTAAACTACAGATTTAGCTTTCCTTTTATTGTAATAAATTAAGTTATTTATTGCATTTGCTGACATTGCAGTTTTGGTTGGGGCATAAATACTAAAATATTGATTTACAATTTTGCTCTTCTTTTCTCAACTAGGGATCTGCAGAAAGCAAATAGTTCATTTATGCCTAACGTATAACAAATTAATTTAAGGTGCAAAGTGGTCAATAACTATTTCAAACTTACTCCATCAGCTTTTTTCCTGTTTATGTTCTTTTTAATACAGATGTCAGGATTGTATCGTTATTGAAAACAATGAATGTTGATGAATGAATTGAAAAAAATGAACTGAATGAATGTTAAGTAGGTAATATTTTCACTTACATAAAACCTTAACCACTAGTTTCAGTAGTTTCATTTACTTTCTATTTTTGTGTAAAAATATATAAAAGGATAAAAAATGTTCACTGAACAAAAACTGGCATAAATCCGTTTGTTGTAGGGATAATGCAGTTCAGTCAACAAAATCCTCTAAAAGACAGGACCTGATTCAGATCTGAATGAACATGTTTTGAATTGTTTGTTTTTTCTGTTGGTATAAGAGCAATATCCTAAATTGAGTAAGTGTTTNAATGTAGTTTCAAACACTCAATGCCCTTTCTCCTAATGTTAGTACACACTAACATTTTGCAAATGATAAGCTAGTTTTCAAGATCTGTACTAAAGTTCTTCAGCTGCACAATTGACCAGATTCAGACTTTAGGCAGTATTTACTTACTCACGATAAAGTATTTACTTACTTTAGGCAGTATTTACTTACTCACGATGAAGTATTTACTTACTCACAAAGGGAAGTAAAATTTCATTAATTAAAATTTCATTAAAGTCTGAATCTGGTCCTATGTCCCTGTCACTGCCTTGCTGATCGCCTACAAACTATCCCAGAAACCTTTGCTGCAGTAATATTCTGCAAATACATCCACAAGTGGGCTCTATAGTGAATTATGAATGGGAATCATTGTTCTGAAGATTGTCCACACTGCATTTTTTCTGCAGACATCAGGACATTGTTGATATAAAATATTAGAAGCTTACCAAAGTCAAACGACCACAGAATGTCTGGAAAATCCTGCATAATGTTTTAGAATACACACTGAACAGATGCCAGGTCACTTATGGTGTAATTTACATGATGTGATGTGCACCCTGATTATTATGAGAATATTTAAAACAATAAAATTCATTTTTATGGTTATAAAACATACACAGACCCAGATTTGCACCCACTACTCTGAACACCAATATCAGGGGTCCCAGTTTTGCATCAACATCTCTGAACTCCAACACCAGGGAATTCAGCCCTGCACACACACNTAGTTGTCCTGCTCACGGCTCTCCATCTACCCAGGCCATTCCAACTTCTACTTCTTCCTCTAGGATCATATTCCCCTTTCCCTTAAGGGGTTACGCAATAAGTAGCACACAATATTCAATTNCACAGGTCTTTCACAGGTCACGATCTTGTGAAATTCCAGTTAACACAACAATAACANGTTCAGTTTCCACTGTTTTGGTAGTGCTTTTCCATTGTTCGGAAGAGCGCTCAGCTTCAGGAGCACTCTAACCCCTCTACCCCGAGTTTAGTCACCCCTGGGGGTAAGAGACAAGCATCAATACANATTTCACATCAGACATTTCATGTCCCTATTGTCCTACTGACTCAAACCTGACCAGACTCCTCTCTGTATGAGAGGTTACATTCCTTATACTCTACCCATTACATTACCCCCACTCCAACCAAGTTGGTGCACTCACAGTTGTTTTTCATAATGATTCCATACAATGTCAGTACTTTCATCTGATTTTTCTTCATATATTCTTATCTCTCGTATCTCCTTTCCACTCTTATTGTAACAAGCAGACACGTGTCCCAGTCCCTATTTGTCTCCAAACTTAAATCCTACGCTTTATTTTGGTTCCACCAATGGGTGGGCAGCGGAATAGAATGACAATATATACCAAAAATGATTGCGTAGTATAGTTTTATTGTGAGATAATTATTCCAAGTTCAAAAAACCTAATACAGATTTGGTACAAACTAAATCAAGNAGTAACCACTTCCAGCCATCTGCTATATTAGAAGCATCTCTGTTAGTGGAAGGCTCTGAAAGTAATATCTAGGGAATGCGCATTACCAGCTACTTACAAAGTAACCTTGAGAAAGACGCATCGTAGCATTGAAATGCGTTGGTTTATTTTGGCAATTCCCTAGAAATTTCTGTTGTATAAATATTTGACTATTCATGGTTGTTCACATCAAGATGCTCTAGCTACATATTTATATATATATATATATATATATATATATATATATATATATATATATATATAT
>JABWIB010011912.1:6313-16830 GCA_016617825.1 Platyplectrum ornatum | reverse complement strand
ATATGCATCACATGTAACATGATTCTGTCCATTTTAGAATCACACTAAATGTGGAGCTGTCAGCAAATTAATGCAAAGTATGGCTGCAGAGGAAGACTTTGAACATAGTCAGGATAGCAGTTTCTCTGAGGATGAGAATATTTCCCTCCATGCGCAGCCGGAGCGCCCCCTTACTCCTGGTAAGTAATGTGAAAAAAGATATGAAAGTTACTGAGATCCTTTGACTGTCTTTTACATTTTTACTATTATATTTGTTTATTTTGTGTTAACAGCTCCACTTTCCTGTATTATTGACAAAGATGAGTTAAAAGATGGGTTGCAGGTTTTAATTCCCATGGATGATAAACTACTTTATGCGGGCCATGTGCAGACTGTCCATTCTCCAGATATGTGAGTCACTGNTAATAGTTAATGTAATATGTCTGTTTGGTTACAGCCATTTACTCTTGTGTCATTGTTCTCTAGATATCGTGTGATTGTAGAAGGTGAACGCGGAAACCGTCCTCACATCTACTGCCAGGAGCAGCTTTTGCAAGAAGCTGTAAGTTCACAAATTCTCAATCAAATTACAGAAGCATAGTTTAGAAATGTAGAAATGAACAGTTATAGAGATTACATAAGTTTTCTGATGTGTTCTAATGTGTCAGTTAATCAATTTAGAGATATCCAATATACTGTAAAATTCCAAAATTTTGTAATAGTTACAAATGAACTGCTGGTGAAGGAGTCACAGCATCCAGATTTAGAGATTTTGTCTTCTTTGTCATATAAATAGTTTGTAATTGCTAAGGTGGGCAAGTCTACAGGGTGCCAGCTGCCACCCGGGCCGCAGTTCCATTGGTGGTTCAGGGCCGCAGCACATGAACTGATCAGATGATCGGTATGTGCGGCTGTTAAAAGCAACCANCGGGAAGCCATCCGGTGGTTTCTTTAAATGGCCGTTCATGTCGATCATCAGACCAGCTCATATACGGCCAGCATCACCTAAATATGTTCAGAGCTTTGATTCTGGGAATTGTTCATTGTTAGGGGGAATTTACTAAAGGTTGATTTGGTGTGGAATTGAGGCATTTGAAATAACCTATGACAGGTGATTATGTCGATTTACTATTCCTTGATTTGGTGTGTCTATTTCTAATCGTTTTCGTTTTCTAGTCATATTTCCTTGATTTGGATTGAATTTGCATCGATTTGGCCTAATGTTGTGTACATTTCAATGATTGCTTAATCATTACTAACGCTACATGTTTTGTAAATCGCTCCTCAGCCAATTAAGTGGCAGTTTAATACAGGGTCAACCACTATATATACTTCTGAACCTTGGCGGTTATGGATGTTGGAGAGTGAGGTAGGGAGAGATTATGATTGGAATTTGGATAGTTTTTCTGATGATTGTTGAGAGGTGTCTTGTGTTTTTGTGGCATTTGTTTTTTGTGCATGTTATGGTTATTTTGGGTGGTTTGTTTATGTGGTTGGTTTGTGTTTATTTTTGTTTTTTTGTTACCTCNTTTTTGGGATCTATTACTGTATATTGATAAATGGCTAGTGACAAGGAGGATGAGGGTCAGGGTGAGTATAGAGCCAGTCAGCCTCAACTCTGGTTGAGGAACATTCCCTTAAATATAACAATTGCTGGAACAGCTAGACCGCACTAGAATGATATGTCCTATCTGGTCCCTTTATCACTTAGGGACGTAATTAGTGACACTGACAGATTTTTATACTTGGGTAGTCCTAGTAATACTTCAATCTATGATAGCTTGAAGTAGTAATGTATATTTTTACCGGTGCTACACCTAATACATAATATACAAATTTACCATAAACACAAAGATGAAAAGAAGTATTTTTTAATGGAGGTACTCTCAGAGTGGACAGCTTCAAGTATTATTTCTGACAAAACTTCACATTTTATTTTATATGCTTAAAAAATCGCCGAAATATTAGATAAAATTATACTGCTAANTAAGAAAACAAGAAGTTTAAAATTAGTGCAGACCCAACTGTACAGAAACCTAAAGCTAGAATGAGTTCTCATCGACACACAATAAATNAGAGGAATACTCATTTACCTGTGGCCAAGCATTTCTGCAGCCCTGGACACAGTATAGATGATGTAAAAGTGATTATTTTAAAAAGCCCAGGGACAGGAGGGTCTGTGAATACACATTNATGACAATCTTTGACTCTCTGAACATAGGATTAAATCTCTCCCAGGGCTTTATTACTTTTTACAACATCTAAAGCATCTCTGATTCAGTGCGAGCATAAGGCCTCTAGACATCAATCCTGCAACAATAACATTTTCACACTTCTTACCTGAAAACTAATTAATAATTTACTTTTCAATTCATTGTTGTATGTTTACTAAGCGGTGAGATTGCAGTGAGATTGGAAAGTGGGGATGTTGCCCATAGCCTCCACAGGGTCATCAGAGAAGAGATCTTGTGCGCTGCTCAAACAGGAGTCTTTTTGTTTAATGTTTAATTTTGTTTTAANNACTTGCATGGTATTTTCTACCTGNGTTATTATAATCTGATTATTGACCCTCCCTCCTTCANTGCTACCAATGCTGTTTTACCTTGGACATCCTCTCATGATCAGAGGATGACTCCTTTTTGTTAGGAAGATGTAGGTATAACTCCATGCATGCGAGGGTAGTTTCCTTCACCTCACCTGCACAGGAGTTGTAATACCACAGTTGTGATACCCTTTTTGTTTCATTGCTGATTCTCCAAATAGTTACTAATAATGAATTTATTGCNAATCTCTGTGAACATGTTTGTTCTTATGCCGTGTAAAGTACCATTCCAAGGAGCACCTATTTAGCAGTACAGATGAACCTATTCGTCTAATTACTTAAAATAATATGATTGTATTGTAAATTGTATGTTTTCCTCTTTTGTACTTTATAAAATACTGAAATGAGAATTTGTCTAGAAGTATTACATTTTTATGATTTTATTTTTTGAGCAGATTATAAATGTGAAACCACCCTCTGTACGCTTTCTGTTGGAAGGCACAAGGATTGCAGCTTACTGGAGTCAGCAGTATCGTTGCCTATACCCAGGCACCATTGTGCAAGGTGAATGCACTATGCTATTTTTTCCTGAATATTCTTAATGTTTGTATAGTATTTATTAAAAGATTAGACACACCTGACTGAAGTTGATAGAATGTAAGCAATATTTAGGCAGCAATAAAGGTTTAGATTGTGTGTACACATTGACACCTAAATATCTGAACACTACCTGTAAGTGGGTTTGATATAGAAAGATTACCACTAAAAAACTTTGTCCATGGTTACTGCACCTTCCAAAGATGTTATCAGAATTATGTATAATACATGATGTATGCCATTTTTTAAAGCAGCACATCTGATTTAGCAGATGTATTGCATGTAAATGGTCAATGCCAGGCTTCAGTCCAATTTGACAAGCTGGATCATCTTATTATTTGTGTACAAAGAGAACAGTACAGCTCTTACTGTCATCTTATTATTGCAGAGCAGTTTTTACAGAGAATCAATTTGGTCAAATTTCCATTATGTGCCATTAAGCACCAGCTAAACTTCAAATCACTGATTAGAGCTGTTTCATCAAATTGCTTTTTACAAAATCACCATGGAAATTTCTATCATGGTCGACATGTGTTATCTCACTGTTAAGTCAACAAATGCAAAAGAGGTGCCTCTTTGAACCTCTTTAAATTGCTATCCATTCTGCCATCTACTCACGAGGAGGTCTAAATGACTCCTCTTATAATATTATGTAGAGTAGCATATCCCTTTAAACAATGCTGATTCTTTTTTTTTAATACATATGCAAAGTAAAAAAATGTTTTCTTAATCAATATTTTGGATCATTTTAGGCCCTTGTGTATAACAATGTACAACAAATATAAATGTGTGTGAGAGACAAGATGTGTAGGAAAGGAGTTGTAGCACTTTCCAAGTCTGCATAGGACAGTGACATAAAAATCAAGCTGTGTAGAGCAATTAAACAAAAAATAATGGTGTGTCCAAAGCTTTGCCTGCTATTGTGTCTAATTGCTGAAATANGAGCATATTTCAGTGGAAATGTCAACTTAGTTATTAAATCTTAATTCTTATTAGGAAATGCAGACCAAAAGGAAGATATGGACCTAGTAACAGTGGAGTTTGATGATGGAGATACAGGACGAATTCCTCTGTCTCATATCAGGATGTTGCCTCCAGATTACAAAATACAATGTAAGCGTAATATATAATCNACAGCTTTTTCTTTTTGCTTAAGAAAACTGATTACTGACTGCCTATAGCTAGTACATTTCTGGTGAGTTTATAGTATATTTTATTTTCAATGAATAATTAACAATAAACTTTATGTTGATGTACATCCTTTACTGAAACTCTTTTTAAATTTCCTGTCTCTGTCACTTCTGGTAATCAACAATGCAAAAAAAATGTGAGGACAATGTAAACAAATCTATCAGTTGGCTTATATATAGATTTTTCTACCAAGTCTAAAGTAAAATATTGCATATATATGAAGATGAACTATGGCATGTGTTAAGCAGATACTTCATCATTTTACCAAAGTTTGGAAGTCATAGAATTATGAGGCTTTGTCCATCTATTTAATATGTGTGCCAGCTAAAGCAAACTATTTTCCTGTGGATTCATGTGCACCCCTTACCAGGGTTGCACAAATCAAAACAAGCGATGTTCAATGTAAATCAAAATGTTCAAAAACTACAACTTTTGCTTAGAAAGAGATGCCCCTGGTAAATCTGGATGTAATTCAGAATGTAAAACATGCAATAAAGTAATGCAAAGACTTGTAACAAGAATGAAAGAACATTACAAAAAATGTCCTTCAGATTCTGATGATGATGGAAATATTAATTGAAGAAACAAAGGTGCAACTACTCATGGAAATGAAAATTAACCTGTNACCAAATGATCCCATGAAACCAGGGTTGTACAATTTAAATCTAATGATTAAATCAGAGGATCTCAGCCTTTTTTAGCTGAATACCATTAACCTGTTATGGAATGAGGTCAAGTACTACCTTGCCAAAAAATTAATATATTGCATCTGAAAAAATGGTTTGCATGTTTTAAACACAACAATAATAGCAAAGACAACACTAACACAGGGCTAGGGCTTTATGAGGTAACAATAATAAAACACTCACCTCTGNATAGGACATTTCCTGCAATTGCGCTAAAATCTATGAATCAACATTAGTTGCTAGCTTAGCTGATTAGTGGCTTAATTGATTGCTGGCTTATTTGGTAACTTAGGGGCACAGAGGTTACGGATGCGCCCTGTGCGCATACAGTATTCGTATTCAGAGTTGCTGAAACATGCAGCTCTGAATAGCATACAGTTGCACGTAAATGCGAGCGCAGAGGCTCCAGCTTCTATAGCCGAAACCTATCGACTATGCACTGTGTGCAGCAGCGCTCTGTGCGCATGAAAGCCAGCAGAAATAGTATGCTGGCTTTTATGAAACGCCCCTTTTCTCATTTAAATATTTCGGATGTTTAAGGGCAAGGATGAGGACTTTACCCCTGCTTCCAAGTCTGAACTTGCTGATGTGCACATGTGCAGATCAGAATTTCACTGCACATCCTGAGAACAACCTTACAACCTGACAATCCAACAACCCAACAACATGACAATCTTGCATACTGGCTTGTGTAGAGTGCCAAGCTTTGTTAGAGGCCCAGGCAGTAGGCATGACCTCTTGTTAGAGAGTATATCTTTAAGTTTTGTTAGTGCCTGGACAGGCTAGAATTTATGTATATGATTTATGCTAGTTTTGAATAATAAAACTAGCTGCGGCTAGTTGTACTTAACCTGGACTGGTGTGCTGATTCTGGCTTGCTCCGTGTTTCGAGGTAAGCACTTGCCTCAGAAAGTGGGAACTTTCGTCACAGACTTTTCATAATAGGTGCAGAATGCGGGCAACACACTGAAAGTTTCAGTACAAAGAAAACTTTGTCCATTTCTTCTGTGGACTAAAACTTTTTATCCAGCAAATTCCTTGTCAATGGTTACAACTGATGCTGTGCTTAGAGAAGCCAAATTTGCCTACAGACATTGTTAAGGCGTTGCTGCAGGCAACTTCTGCTAGGAATCTAACAGCGTTCAACAAGCAGCTGTAGGAGAAAACCTAAAATCTACTGCAATTCAACAGACCATACAGCAAACCCAGCAGACTCTGAAAGAAGTGGTACAAATCCTAGGAGACCGGTTTGATGATGGTTCTGCTGTATGGGCCAGTCACTTTCCTCAGAAGATGACCCCTGCAGATGACGTTAAAGTGTACTTGATCACTTTTGAGTGGACCACTGAAAGAGAGAGCTGGTCTTAGGAGCAGTGATGGTTCTGCTGAGGCATCGCATAAGAGGGACCTCTGATCACGGACATGTCACAATTGGTGAAGAATGCGGTGAAACACACTGAAAATTGCAGCATGAAGAAAAATGTATAGAATTGCACATATATCTTCTGTGAAAAGCCTCAGTATTATCCACTAGACATGACTGAAATTATTAGTCACATAATTCCATTGAAAGACATCCTGTCTCGTCTCGCATATTGAGAATATGGAATTGCAGATTTAATCAAATGCAAGAGTAACAGATATTCTCATGTTCAGAANACTGCTGTTTGTTTAAATGCAGGTGGTGGCTATGACAGTTGTACCATATATGTTGAACCACCACGATGTGCTTATAACAAATAGTATTGTAATTTATACAAACATTGCATCAGACATGCCTCACATTTGATGAGATTACTGGTAATGATGTCTGTTATCTTCTTTTGTTCAAGATGTCGGCTTGTGTGTATGCTAGCCAATATGAGTGCTCTGTCATATCAGCTTTCATATGATGGAGCTCTCTGTGCACCCTGTGTATGCAGCATAAATACTGTGGTTAGTTAGATTACCTACACTTATATAAAAATTCAACATTTNAAATAATTTAGCATATTTTATTTAGTACTCACCCTAATGATGTTGTTTTAATGCACAGGTGCAGAACCATCTCCTGCTCTCTTGGTACCTAGTGCTAAAAGAAAAATCCGAAAAGCTAGCAAAGAGAAAAGTGATTCAAAGGAAAGCAGTATAACAGGAAATGAAGTTGTGGTGCTTAATCGAAAACCTAGGGGGCGTAAACCAAGTGTCAAACAGATATCAGGTGTGTTATTTTATTAAAAGGTTTTTTAGCTTCTATTTTGTCTGTTTTGTTTTTTCGCTTCTATTTTGTCTTTTAGTTATGAAACTATCTTTTAAATGTGTTGCATTTATTATATGAACCAAAGAAGATGATTCTGCATTATTGTTTTGATTTTATTATTTGTAGTTTTATGTCCCCTTTGAACCCTCTTGTTTAGACACATCTTTTTGTAGTCTTATGCTTTCAAGTATAACATTTATTTTTTTCCCCACAGAAGAATTAACAGTTCAAGGTAATCCAAATGAAGAACCGTCAAGGGTAATTAAGGTAATGGAAGAAACTCAACTAAATCTCACGCTTCCCAACATAAAGGCTGATAGAGAAAGTCAAAGGAAACCCCCAGAGATTCCAAGTGCACCAAATGTTAGAAAGCATCAAGAAGGAAAAATTAATAAAACCTTTTATCCAGCTTCTATGTTTAGAAATACGGTTAGTGACTCATCGGGAAATGGATTCAGCCAGACTATATTAAAAGAGAGAATTAAACAGAAAAAGAAACAGAAACTAGAAGAGCAGAAAAAAACTGTTCCAGTAGATAAAAGCTATCGAAAACCCGAAGGTCAGCTTCTTGTAAAGTTAGATCATGAAGGTGTTATGTCTCCGAAGACTAAAAAAACAAAAGAGGCCATGATGAGACTTGAGGATTGTAATAACACAATGAGAAGTGATAGTAAGACAAATAGAAGTAGATGTTACACTAATGTGAATTCCAGCAAACCCAAAGAAAAGCATTCAGAAGAAAAACATCGAACAGCAGAGGAAGCTTTTGGCCCTGAAGTTTTTGACCATGCTTGCAATCACTCCAAAGTGTTACCTGATAAGAAAATAGGAAGCTGGGAGAATAAAGGACATCTTGATAACAGTTCCAGCAACTCAGAGTCTGAAGACGATGAAGAGAGGAAAAGCAGGCAAGCAAAGTTGCAGCACACAAGAAGTTCAAGATCTTCAACATCTAAATCTTCAACGTCTACCAGCAGTAGCTCCTCTTCATCTTCATCCTCTTCCTCCTCCTCCTCTTCATCATCATCCTCATCATCCTCATCTACTTCAACATCTGTTTCTTCTACCTCAAGTTCCTCATCCTCCTCCTCATCATCCTTAACAGATGATTCTTCCTCAAGCAGTTCAGAAGACGATGCTGCAAATACAGAATCCATCCTTCCAGACACTCCNAAGCATCATTGCAAATACATTAAACCTGACAATGCGTCCAAGACTGCTGTACACGTTAGACAACAAACGCAGGAGAAGCACAGAGGTAATAAAAGCAAACCAAAGAAAAGAGAAGGTATACATCTACCTACAACAAAGGAACTGGCCAAAAGGCAAAGGCTTCCATCAGTAGAAAATAGGCCCAAAATTGCTGCATTTCTGCCTGCGAGGCAGCTCTGGAAATGGTTCGGTAAACCTACTCAGGTAAATGTAAAATGTTGCTTCAAAATATTTGTAATATATTAGGTTGGGGCAATTTAATATAGTCAAGGACGATGATTCTCAAATTGTTGAAAATTATTATTTTTTAGCAATCCCTTTTTCAGGTATTAGCTATGTCTATGCAATTAGAAAATTCTGAGACTTGTAGTTTCACAACACCTGGAAAACCACAAGTTGACCAAGTCAATATATTGTGTTCTGGTTTAGTTACAAGAACAAGCATAATACATTGTTGTCTTTTCATTTACCAAAGCAAAAGGTTTGCNAAGTAATTATCACTTTTCCACCATTAGAACAGATTTTCTTAAGTTTCTACTCTTAATAATTAATAATATCCCAAGTAATAATTACTTGGGACCAGGCGTTTGCAGTAGATTGCTTTGCTAAGTGTTTATTTATCTCTTATCATATAACAGAGGAGAGGAATGAAAGGTAAAGCCCGGAAATTATTCTACAAAGCAATTGTTCGTGGAAAGGAAATTATACGGATTGGCGACTGTGCGGTCTTCTTATCAGCGGGACGTCCTAATTTACCCTATATTGGATATATTCAAAGCATGTGGGAGTCTTGGGGAAATAACATGGTTGTGAGAGTCAAATGGTTCTATCACCCAGAGGAGACTAGTCCAGGAAAAAAGCTAAATGATTACAAGGTAAGTTATGTTTGAAAAGTAACAAGCTAAGCTTTATTGTATCTAGTTAAAGCACCAAAATGATTAAATTGTATTATAATCCCATCATTCAACATGTTTATACAAACATAAAATGAGCATTTGAATATTAGCATAAAAGGATAGCTGAGATATCCAGTCTATTATCAAAAAAGTCTCTGTTTCTCTGTAGTTCTATAGTAATAGACATAGTAATTCTAAGTATAGTAGGTGCAAGTAATTAAGAATTTAAAAGTGTTAACTGAAAAATTCCACCCCTACTATGCTTAGTTTTTTTAAGAACATTNGAAATCTTGGGTTAACCCAAAGGCCCTCACAAATCCGTGTTAGACTAATGTTTGCTTGCTGTTCCACTTTTCGGGTACAATAATTGGCCATTTTTAAAATACATTGTTGTAACTCACTATAGCAAGAATTGACTCTAATTCTCAATTAATATGATGAAGAGTAGTAATTGCTTTAGCGGATGGCCAGCTTTAAACTGTTTAGCTCATCAACTTGACATAACATTTACATTTTTTTCATACATTTTTTAAGTCTGATACATAGCAAGCATATACATTGAATTAAGCAATGCTACACACTGTAGAGCAATTGCACAATGATCACTAACACCATAGTGTAAACCTGGAAATAATAATAAAAAAAAAGTATTTAGAATGTCCAAAATAAAGAAGTGTATTGATTGCCCTATTTTGTTTCTCAAAAAACCCTGCTTGAAAACTATTTCTAAATTCATACTAATGACAGGCTGCGAGAAGGGTTTGTGTTAGGCTGTGGGGAAGGGAGTTTTAGGAGGGTATTTACTAAGGGTTGAATTTGATGAGGATTTGAATTCGGAGCTAATCGCTTCGATTTCAATTCGAAGTGCCTCCGCGAAGTAGGGTATTCACAAAAGGTCGAATTTTGAGTTNGGTTTATTTTCGTGTTCGATTTGGTCCGATTTCCTTGTTNGAATTTTGGAGGAAATCCCGTCGATGTTGCCTGAATTCGAAGGGATTTTATGAAATCGAACGTCGAATTCTATATGACGTCACTATTTTCATGACTCATGACTAGAGAAACAGACATGTATGTGCATTATTTTAGCCAAAGGAACTCATTAATTTCAGCAGCCCAGGAACTGCATGAGAGCGAGAGGTTTCAGGCTCTAAATACACTCTCACCTGCTCATATAA